>APFE030144995.1:2208-73692 GCA_000404065.3 Pinus taeda | reverse complement strand
TGGCATTAGGAGAAATTATTGATTTTTAAGGAAAAAATATTCATTATTGATTTTTTTTATTGACCTTTTATAATCTATATGATAATGAGATGCACCCTTTAGGTGCTCGCTCTGATAGTCAGTTTTGTCCTGATCTAAGTGGCACTTTATGCCATCAATACTCTGCTCACATCTTCTTTATACAATTTTTAAATTATTTAATGTTGTCATGCCGCACATAGATTATGTAGTGCCCATTCCAAACATTCTTTTCCTATGCTGCCAAAGGATTTTACAATGACTTTTTCAACACTTTGTTTTGTGCTCTTTTGATCAAGAATTTAAAATGTTCTCATAGGAACTCTTTCCTATTCCATTCCAATCGAACATATACTTTTGTTTATGACAATGTCAAATAACTCCATGATATTAATCTCAAGCTTATAGTCATAAACCCTTACCCTAGTAGTTATATAAACAACTATCAACTAACTTTGATTCTCAAAGTCACTTTGCAACATCTCCACTTCCAGAAATTCGAAATGACCTGGCTCAATCAATGTATTTTGTCTTCACATGAAGATTTAAATCACCCTTATTTGAATAACAATCAACCTTTGAAAACTAGAGATCGCTACTCTTTGTTAATTGGCTAAGGTCTCCTCCAAGTAGCAATTTCCTACTAGATTGACCCTATGGTCAATTAACTTTCTTTCAATGAAATATGAAAAGATTTCTTCACCATGTTCTTCGTCAAATCAACCTTTAAGCCGTTGTTCTTGCTTCCCTACATGCCAACTCCACAAATCGTTTACAAATCGATTATTCCATTCCATACTCCCCATTCCTTGATTTAAATGTATAATTGTGATTTCCACCTATAGCGTTAATCCACCATGCATAGGTACAAACCAATTCAACAATCAAATTGATTTTTCGCACATACAGCCTCTAGACACATGAGTTAGCTCCACAACGAAGCCATTATCTTGCAGAGATCAATTTCTACCATTCTAATTGCCCAATACAAACAATGATCACTCATACATTCAAATGATTGATGATCACATTCTCCAACAAATTAATTTACTTCTAAAGCTTTGTTTATGAATAGAGGATTAAATGGTATCAACACATAAACATGGAATAATCATTTTTTTAAAATCGATTTCAAAATGGGATCGATTTCTTCCTCACCAAAAACTTACCCAAAAACCCTCACTAATCTTGCGTTCATCTTTGTTGAACCATTGTTCATTGATGGATATCAATCTTCAGGCAAATAGATGATGTTTTTCTATTTCTCCCACAAACAATACACACCCTCTACTTATCCAAAGTAGACTTCTTCCAACATTTGCATAAAACGTTTTACCATATGATTACTCTCATACTCTATCTTGTGTACAGAGTCCAAACACATACACACAAAATCACCCTTATCTATATCGATTGCGATTCATTTTCAAGCATGAACCAAAACCAATTACAATGCATAATCAATACAGTTAATTGCCTCAAAGTACCCACAATTTCGTTATCAAATAATTTACAAACTAAGCAATCGAAATATTGTAACAACATGTTACATAAACTCATTCAACACAAATCACTTACACAGTGTGTTGAATAAACTAACTGCCTTTGCTTCAATTAATAATTTTGTACAAATAAGAATAAACTACCTATCTCCATGATTTTCAGGCCTGGCTCAGAGCCTATCCAACCTCCTATTGAACCCCCTATCCCTTTCTCCTGATTTACTTTGCTACTTATACACAAAACCAATTTGTGGTCACTTCAACTAATTCCCTAACTTGTAGTAATTAACTTTCTAAATATAGAAACCCTAACTCTATCTTGAATGACTCACAATTTAAATATTTTGAGTCTCAATATTATGCTAACACCTAAATATATGTAACTCTTTCTCAAAATAGAATTTATCCTCAACTTGTCTAATGACTCAATAAGCAACCTCCTATATTCTTATATCAAACTCCTAAATCTCCTCAACCTACTCCAAGTAATTCCATCAATCTAGGTTTTTCCTTATGGCTCACTGATTACATTAACACTTTATCATTAGATTAAATAAGTTATGTTGGACTAACACCTATCACATTTAGAATCTTCTAAATCAACTATGATAATTACAATATTTTCATTATTAAAATTCTCCTTGGAATAATTATCAAGACCTTAGGTATGACCAATTCCCTGACTGCAATAACATATTCACTCACACATATTTGCATACCTATAAACATAACATAAGTTGGTAAGTTAGTATCTACTTTTTTATCAGCTAAAACTTGAGACACTTTCCTATCAACAGCTGCAATCCCTTACTCATACTTAGATTCCTCCAGTAACTCACTTTCTACTTGATTCCTGTGAGATACGTCACTATGTTGTTCATCAATTTCAGCATATCTTTCTTCCTCTTCCTTGACAACATACAATAATCATCCTTCAACTCTTTGACTGATCCTATTAATCAATTTAGGTTCCTTCAGTTCTAAGATTGATTCCTCTTTAGCATGAGACATGTCTAAATCACCTTTTTCCAATTTTAATTGTATAGTCAAAATATTCATTCTTTGGTTTGCTAGTCTATTCTCCAAAAGACTTAGATCATGCCACAAATCTTCCATATCACTTGGAATTTCTTCGAAAAACTCTATACAATCCTTACTATCTTCTTCTTTGTCACAAGTCCAATTTCTTTCTAACACTACTTCATTCTTCATTGGAATAAAATTATGATCCTCCATCTCTGTGACAACTTTATATGTCTGTCCAATAGTCTTCCTTTGGCCACTTAAGAAAGCCAATTTCTCTTTGTCCTTACGAATAATTGGTTCCTCATCATAGGACATAATTGTCTCATCTCCATTGAAGATACTTCCTTCACTAATCAAGGAATTTATAAACTCCTTCTACTAAAATAACTCAACATGATCTTCATCTGAAAGACAGTCATCATCATAGTTTTCTTGGAAACTTTCAGCCGCACTCAAGATATTTCCATAAGATGGTTTGTCTTATATAATACCTGTAGTCATACATAATTTGTCAAGTTTAAAACCAAAAGACCTCATGGTCCCATTTGATGGTTCAATCATCAAATCCTCCTCTTGTTCCAAGTCCTCTACGTGACTCGGAAACTCTTCAATGCTCTTATTCTCAACCTCCTCAAGAACTTCACTTGTTTTCTTGATATCCTTCTCCACTTCTTCTTGATGCTCTGAATCCTTCATATGATTTAGATCCTCCATAGGATTTCCCTCTGTCTCTTCAATACTTTCATAAATCAATGGGCCATGTTCTAGTTTACATAACAAAAATTTATCCACACACTCACTTATTCTGAGTAGCTCTTCCTTCAACTGAGCATTCAATATATGCTCCCACTTCACTTTAAATCTATGCATTTGACTTTCCTTTTCATCTGTAACATTTCCATCAAGAACCCAAGATGAAACTTTATCTCAGCTTTCTCTCTCTCAAACTCTTCTTGACTCATCATCTCTGTGTCCTTTTCCTATGCATATTTCCTCTTGTTGTCGCTCTCCTCTAAACCTCTATAATGACCTTAAGTGATCATATACTTCCCCTCGTTTGTGAACTTCATCTGTTCACTTGTGAACTACACTAAGCCTCTCTTTTTTAGCAAGTCTCCATACCTCCTGTAAGTACCTCACCAAGCCTTCTCTCCTTTGAGCTCGATCTTTTTGTAACACTAGTTCTCTATCTATATAACCTCTATTGATCAAATCCTTTGCTCCTTGGTTTTTGTAATTTCACTTCCTTTTGAGAACACTCTTGTCCTCTCTATCCAACCTTCATCAAAATTCCTCACATTCACTACCACGTTCCTTCATAGTCTTTCATTCACTCCCTCTTCAGAATGAAACTGGTTGCTCTCTTATAACTCTTCTTGTTATTCTTTTGATGAGATATTCCTCCTTCAATTTGCAATCTGAAATCTTTAAACACAATCCTCAACCCTGAGTTAAAATAATAAAACATGCCATATTACCTTCAGATTTTCAGTCACACTTTATCTCTGTGCACTACTGCCTGTCAGATTTAAAATCTAATCCTTCCTTCCCATACACACAGAATCTCCTTCTACTCTAATACCGAATGATGCACCCTTTAGGTTCTTGCTCTCACAGTCAGTTTTTTTTCTGATCTAAGTGGAACTTTATGCCATCAATACTTTGCTCTCATCTTTTTTCTACAATATTTAAATTATTTAATGTTGTCATGCCACACATAGACTATGTAATGGCCATTCCAAACCTTCTTTTCCTATGCTGCCAAATGATTTTTTAGTGACTTTATCAACACTTTGCTTAGTGCTCTGTTGATCATGAATCTGAATTGTTCGCATAGGAACTCTTTGCTATTAAATTTCAATTTGTACATATAATTTTCTTTATGACAATGTCTCACAACTAATCTCAAGCTTATAGTCACAAACCCTTACCCTAGAAGTTATATAAACAACTATCCATTAACCTTGATTCTCAAAGTCACTTTGCAACATCAACACTTCTAGAAATTTGGAATGACATGGCTCATTCAATGTATTTTGTATTCACACAGAGATTTAAATCACCCTTCTTTGAATAATAATCAACCTCTGGAAGCCTTCTCCAAGTAGCGATTTCCTACTAGATTGACCCTATGGTCAATTAACTTCCTTTCAATGAAATCTGAAAAGATTTCTTCACCACCTACTTCGGAAAATCGACATTTAATCCCTTGTGTTTTTTTCCCTATGTGCTAACTCAACAAATAGATTATTCCATTCCATATTCCACATTCCACGATTGAACTATATAACTGTGCTTTCTTCATGTAGCGTTACTCCACCATGCATAGGTATAAACCAATTCAATAATCCAATTTATTTTTTGCACATACAACCTCTAGACACACGAGTTAACTCCACAACGAAGCCATTATCTTGAAAATTTCAATTTCTACCATTCTAATCTCCCAATACAAACAACGATCACTCATACATTCAATTGATTGATGATCACATTATCCAACAAAATAATTTACTTCTCAAGCTTTGTTTATGAACAAAGAATTAAATGGTATTAACACAGAGACATGGAATATCCATTTTTTCCAAATCAATTTCAAAATGGGATTGATTTCTTCCTCACCAAAAACTTACACAAAAACCCTCACTAATATTTCATTCATCTATCTTGAATGATTGTTCATTGATGGATATTAATCTTCAAGAAAATCAATGATGTTTTTCTATTTCTCCCACAAACAATACACACCCTCTACTTATCCAATGCAAACTTCTTCCAACATTCGCAAAAAATGTTTTACCATATGATTACTCTCATACTCTGTCTTATGTACAGAGTCCAAACACATACACATAGAATCACCCTTATTTATATCGATTGGGATTCATTTTCCAGCATGAACCAAAACCAATTACAATGCATAATCAATACAGTTAGTTGTCTCAAAGTGCCCACAATTTCATTATCAAATCATGTATAAACTAAGCAGTTGAAATATTGTGACAGCATGTTACATAAACTCATTCAACGAAAATCACTTACATAGTTTTTGGCATAAACTAACTGTTTTTGCTTCCATAACTTCTAGTAATTAACTTTCTAAATATAGAAACCCTAACTCTATCTTGAAAGAGTCACAATTTAAATCTTTTGAGTCTCAATCGATTGCTAACACCTAAATATATGTAACTATTTGTCAGAATAGAATTTATCATCATCCTATCTAATGACTCAACAAAAAACCTCCTACATTCTTGTAACCAACTCCTCAATATCCTCAACCTACTCCGAGTCATTCCATCCATCTAGGTTTTTCCTTATGACTCATTAATTACATTGACACTTCATCATTATACTAAATAGCTTAAGCTAGACTAACACCTATCACATTTAGAATCTTCTAAATCATCTATGATAATTAAAATATTTTCATGATTAAAAATCCTACTTGGAATAATTGTCAAGAGCTTAGGCATGACCGTCCTTTGAATTCCTTAGATGTCTAGGATGCCCCTGCATCAGAATCCCTAGAAAGAGAAAAATTATGACCTCCTAGTCATATGCTTTGACACTTGAACCCTTGAGGATTGCATACTCTAGTTTGTTGATGTCCATAAGCTGCATTGTCTTCATCATTCTTCATCTCCAACCTTTCAGGCTTCCACACTTCATGTTGTAATGCTCCAATATCTCTACCTTCTCTATTCTTCACATTCCAATAATCTTCACAGTGGATTACCTTCTTCATTTTGTTATAGCTCTCCTTAGGTATATGCATTAGGTTCCATAGTTCATCTATGGTTTCTTGTAATTCAGTTTGTTACTGAAAACAACTTTTATTTTCTTCACTATGCCACTGTACTCTGCTGCACTTTATCCATTCATCTCTAAACTACTGATTTTTTTCTTCAACTTTCCTAGCTTCAATTTCTTCTTTTTCTCTTAAAACTTCTCCAAATGCTACTCTAGATATTGCTGCCACCCATACTTCCTGAATATCCTTGAAGTTATGTCCCTCTGCAATAGCTAATTGATGTTTCTTACCTTCAAATTTACTTTCAAAAAGTAAATTGTCTTCCAATTCCCTGACTATAGTAACATATTCACTCACACTTCTCTGCATACTAACAAACATAACATAAGTTGGTAATTTAGTATCTATTTTTTTCTTAGCCAAAACTTGAGACACTTTCCTATCAATGACTGAAATACCTTACTCATGCTCAAATTATTACAGTAACTCACTTTCTACTTGATTCCTGTCAGATACATCACTATGTTGTTCATCAATTCCAGCATATCATTCTTCCTCTTCGTTGACAACATTCAATAATTGTACTTCAGCTCTTTGATCGATCCTAGTAATTAGTTTAGCTTCCTTCAGTTCTAGGATCAATTCGTCCTTAGCATGAGACACGTCTGCATCACCTTTGTCCAATTTCGATTGTACAATTAGAATATTCATTCTCTTGTTTGCTAGTCTATTCTCCAAAAGACTTAGCTGATGCCGCAAATATGCCATCTTACTTGGAATTTCTTCTGAAAACTCTATACAATCCTCACTATCTTCTTTCTCATCACAAGTAAAATTTCTTGGTGACACTACTTCTTCATTCTTCATCAGAATAAAATTCTAATCCACCATCTCTATGACAGCTTTAGATGTTTGTCCAACAGTTTTCCTTTGGCCACTTAAGAAAGCCAATTTCTCTTTTTCCTTACCAATAACAGGTTCCTCCTCATAAGACATAATTGCCTCATCTCCATTGAATATACTTCCTTCAATAAGAAAGGAATTTATGAACTCCTTCTATTGCAATAACTCAACTTGATCTTCATCTGAAATACAGTCATCACCATACTTTTCTTGGCAACGTTCATCCTTACTCAAGACAATTTCATAAGATGGTTTGTCTTCTGCAATAATTGTAATCACACATAACTTGTCAGTTTTAAAACCATAATACCTAATGGCCTCATTTCATGATTCAATCATCAAATCCTCCTCTTGTTCCAAGTCCTCTACATGACTAAGAAAGTCTTCAATGCTCTTCTTCTTAGCCTCCTCAAGCACTTTACTTGGTTGCTTGATATCATTCTCACTTCTTCTTGGTGCTCTAAATCCTTCATATGATTTAAATCCTCCATAGGGTTTTTCTCTATCTCTTCATTACTTTCAGAAATCAATGGACCATTCTCTTGTTTACATACCAAAATTTTCTCCACACACTCACTTATTCTGAGTAGCTCTTCCTTCAATTGAGAATTCAATCTATGCTCCCACTTAACTTGCAATATATGCCATTTGGCTTTCGTTTTCATAATCCAACCATACCTCTGGTCTTCCTTCTTCATGTGTAACATTTCCATTAATAACCCAAGATAGAAATTTATCACAACTTTCTCTCTATCAAACTCTTCTCAACTCATTATCTTTGTGTCCTTTTCCTTCGCATATTTCCTCTTTCTATGGATTTCCTCTGACTCTCTGTAATGACCTTAATTGATTGTTGACTTCCTCTACTTTTTGAACTTCATCTGTTGACTTGTGAACTACACTAAGCCTCTCTTTCTCACCAAGTCTCCATACCTATCGTAAGTACCTCACCAAGATTTCCCTCCTTTGAGCTCAATATTTTGGTAACGTTGGTTCTCTATCTCTGGAACCTCTGTTGAGAAATTCCTTTGCTACTTGGCTTTTGAAATTTGACTTCCTTCTGATAACACTCGTGTCCTCTCTATCCAACCTTCAGCAGAAATTTTCACGTTCACTAACATATTCATGTTCCTTCAGAGTATTTCATTCACTTTGTCTTTAGAATGAAACTGGTTCTTTTCTTACATGTCTTCTTGTTATTCTTTTGATGAGATATTCCTCCTACACTTTTCAATCTGAAATCTTTAAACACAATCCTCAACCATGAGTTAAAATAAATAAAACATATGATATTACCTTCAGATCTTCTAGCACACTTTATCTTTGTGCACTTTTGCCTGTCAGATTTAAAATCTAATCCTTTCTTCCCTTACACGCAGAACCTCCTTCTCCTCTGATACCAGATGATGCACCCTTTAGGTGCTTGCTCTCACAATCAGTTTTGTCATGATCTAAGTGGGACTTTATGCCATCAATACTCTACTCACGTCTTCTTTCTCTAATATTTAAATTTTTTAATGTTGTCATACTGCACATAGATTATGTAGTGTCCATTCCAAAGCTTCTTTTCCTATGCTGCCAAATGATTTTGCAGCGACTTTTTCAACAATTTGCTTTGTGCTCTTTTGATCATGAATCTGAATTGTTCTCATAGGAACTCTTTTCTATTCAAATTCAATCGAACATATAATTCTGGTTATGACAGTGTCTCAAAACTACATGATCTTAATCTCAAGCTTATAGTCATAAACCCTTACCCTAGAAATTATATAAACAACTATTCACTAACTTTGATTCTAAAAGTCACATTGCGACATCAACACTTCTAGAAATCTGGAATGACATGGTTCATCCAATGTATTTTTCTTTCACACAGAGATTTAAATCACCCTTCTTCGAATAATACTCAACCTTTGAAAACCATAGATCACTACTCATCATTAACTAGCTAAAGTCTCCTTCTCCAAGTAGCAATTTCCAACTAAATTGACCCTATGGTCAATTAACTTCCTTTCAGTGAAGTATGAAAATATTTCTTCACCACATACTTCGGAAAATCGACCTTTAGGCCCTTTTGCTTGCTTCCCTACGTGCAATCTCCACAAATCGATTTACAAATTGATTATTCCATTCCATACTCCCCATTCCATGATTGAACTGTATAATTGTGCTTTCTTCCTATACCGTTACTCCACCATGCATAGGTACAAACCAATTGAACAATCACAATGATTTTTCATGCATACAATCTCTAGACACATGAATTACCTCCACAACGAAGCCATTATCTTGCATAGATCAATTTCTACCATTCTAATCACCCAATACAAACAACGATCACTCATACATTCAATCGACTGATGACCACATTCTCCAACAAATTAATTTACTTCTCAAGCTTTGTTTATGAGAAAAAGATTAAATGGTATCAACATACAGACACAAAATATTCATTTTTTCCATATCGATTTTAAAATGGGATCGATTTCTTCCTCACCAAAACATTACACAATAAACCTCACTAATATTGCATTCATCTTTGCTAAACCATTGTTCATTGGTGGACATTAATCTTCAAGCAAATCAATGATGTTTTTCTATTTCTCCCACAAACAATACACACCCTCTACTTATCCAAATCAAACTTCTTCTAGCATTCCTACAAAATGTTTTACCATATGATTTCTCTCATACTCTGTCTTGCATACAAAGTCCAAACACATCCACACATAATCACCCTTATTTATATCGATTGGGATTCATTTTCAAGCATGAACCAAGACCAATTACAATGCATAATCAATATAGTTAATTGCCTAAAAGTACCCACAATTTCTTTTCAAATCATGTACAGACTAAGCAATTGAAATACTATAACAACATGTTACATAAACTCATTCAACACAAATCACTTGCACAATTTGTGGCATAAACTAACTGCCTTTGCTTCAATTAATAATCTTCTATAAAAACAAGAATAAACTACCTATCTCCATGATTTTCAGGCCTAGCTCAGAGCCTAACCAACCTCCTATTGAACCCCCTTCCCCTTTCTCCTGATTTGTTAGAAAATGATATATTACAAAGCAATGGAACACATAGAATATTGCATAAATATAAACATAGAAAACACATAAAACCAGAGAGACATAGATATACATGGTTCACCCAGTTTGGGCTATGTCCACCACGAACAACCAATCCTTCCTTTCTATTATCTAGAAAAATGAAGAGACACAACCTATAGCAAATCCGCTATAATATCCTCTGTTTTCTCTCACAGTCTCACCTCTCTATTTCCTGCTCAGGGAATACACATCTATTACACAGCCTTACTAGAATGCCCTCATACAAAGAGAGGGGTTGCCTTCTAGGGGAAGGATAACCCTAAACTAAACATAAGTTCTGCCATCAGATCAGTCGCCTAATGAACAACCTAGATTGACTATAAATTACTATACTTTTACAAGGCAATTTTACATCTATTTTTCACTTCAGGTGTGGTGCCCCCAAAACCCCCATCGGGGGACCGTTGGCCCCCGGACACCCTAGTCGAGGGGGATCGGCCCCTGCAAACCCCCAAACTTCCTGGAGTATACATTCGGCTGAAACAAAGACCTCTAAATAATCGTGCTCCACACCCAACAATCTCCCACTTGGAGAATGATTGTAGACCCTCCACCGCTGCGTCATTTTCTAGACAATGACTTATCTTTTGACCTGGTTGTTTCTCATCTTCATCGTCATCCTTGAAGACCAATTTAAATTAAGCATATTCTCAGTTTCTCCCTGGTTTCAACTCACTTGAGTTTGTTAGCATATCTGTAGGATTCTGGCCAGTGTGTATCTTTTCCAGCTTCAACTCTCCATCTTCCAACACTGATCATATGAAATGTTACTTGAGTTGTATGTGTTTAGTCCTGGAATGAAATGCTGAGTTCTTTGCAAGATAAATGGCACTTTGGCTATCACTGTATAACATTCCCATATCATGCTTCTTACCCAATTCACCCATAAACCTTTGTAACCAAATCATTTCTTTACTAGCCTCTGTAGCAGCAACATACTGTGCTTCTGTTGTTGAAAGTGCAACAACACTTTGGATTTTAGAAACCCAACTGACAGCTGTTCCACCAACAGTGAATACATATCCTGTAGTGCTCCTCCTGTTATCTCTGTCAACTGCCATATCTGCATCAACATATCCCTGTAGAGAAATGTTTGAACCACCAAAGCATAATGCTTGATCTGTGGTACCTTTCAAATATCTGAGAATCCATTTCACTGCCATCCAATGTTACTTTCCTGGATTGTTCATGTACCTGCTTACAACTCCCACTGCATGTGCAATATCAGGCCTTGTGCAGACCATTACATACATTAAGCTTCCAACTGCTGATGCATATGGAACTTTAGACATATAATCCATGTCTTCTTGGGTCTTTCAGCACATTTCCTTACTATGTTTAAAATGGATAGAAAAAGGTGTACTAACTGGTTTTGCATTGTGCATATTAAATCTTTTCAACACCTTTTGTATGTACTTATTCTGAGACAATGTTAATTTGCGATTTTTCGTATCTCTAGTTATTCTCATACCAAGGATTTGTTTTGTAGCTCCCAAATCCTTCATTGCAAATGAATTTGCTAATTTTCTTTTGAGCACATTTATTTCCTGCATGTTAGACCATGCAACAAGCATGTGATCTACATACAATAACAATATAATATAGATGCCATCATTTTGTTTTTTCATATAAACACAATGATTAGAGTGACATCTAGTATAACCTTGTTCAGACATAAACTTGTCAAATTTTAGATGTGATTGCCTTGGAGCCTATTTTAAGCCATACAAGCTCTTCTTCAACCTGCAGACTAGTTTCTCCTTCCCTTTTACCTCATATCCTTGTGGCTACTGCATATATATCTCTTCCTCCAAATCCCCATGGAGAAAGGTTGTATTCACATCTAACTGCTTAACATGAAAATCTTCAACTACTACTAGACTTAAAATAGTTCTTATTGAAGTCATTTTAACAACAAGAGAAATTTTTTCATCGAAATCAATACCTTTCTTTCATGCAAACCCCTTCACCATAAGTCTAGCTTTGTACCTTTGTTTTCCTCCATCTTCTTCCTTCAACCTGTAAACCCATTTATTCTTCAATGTAGTTTTTCCTACATGCAACCTGACTAAGTCCCAAGTCTGGTTATGCATTAAGGAGTCCATCTCTTCTTCCATGGCTAGCTCCCACTTCTTCCTACTTTCAACTTTCATTACTTCTTCATAACATTTGGGTTCACCAGAATCAGTCAACAATAAATAATATAATGAAAGAGAGTATCATTCAGAGGGTATGCTTATCCTAGTAGATCTTCTAACACCACTTTCAGGTGTTTCGGGTGCTTGCCGCTGTTTTGGTGGTTGTTGTTGTTGTGGTTGTCGATTATTATTATCTTCAGGCACCTTTACTTTTTCAGTGATCTCATCAAGAATTGTGTATTCCTTGTTTTCTTTTTCTTGTTTCTTTTCCTACAACTGATTCTTATACAAGACCTTTTCATTGAATATTACATTCTGCTCCTAATGATTTTTTTATTTTCATAATCATATAAGCGATAACCAAAATCATTAACACCATATCCAATGAAGGTACATTTTTTTGATTTTGCCTCGAGCTTTGTTCTATTTTCTTTATTAATATGGACAAAGGCCTCACAACCAAAAGGCTTTAAAAAAGACTAGTTTACCCTTTTTCCTGTCCATGCTTCCTCTGGAACACCACCATCCAAGGAACTTGAAAGCCCTCTATTTATTAGATAAACAACAGTATCTACAACATCTGTCCAAAATTGTAAAGGCAATCTTGCATGAAATTTCATGCACCTTGCATGCTCCATGATTGTTCTACTCATCCTTTCTGACACACCATTTTCTTGTGGTGTTCTTGGAACTGTCTTCTCTCTACGAATTCATGCTCTGAACAATACCTATCAAACTATTTACTGCAATATTCACCTGCATTGTTTGACCTGAGCCATTTCAATTTTTTTCTTGTCTCAATCTCAACCAAAGCTTTCCATTTCTTGAAAGTATCAAATACATCAGATTTAGTCTTAATCCAATAAATCAAAGTTTTTCTAGTTGCATCGTCAATAAAAGTAACATAGTAGCGAGCCACTGAGACATGATACCTGTGTAGGTCCCCATACATCTGTATGCACAAGCTCTAATTTTTCGCTATTCTTTTCTTTCCCAACTCTCAGAAATCTGACTCTCTTCTATTTTTCATAAATGCAATTCTCGCAGAAGTCCAAATCAACATTCTTCAAACCCAACAACAAATTCCTTGAGTAAAGAATCTTCATCCCCTTTTCACTCATGTGTCTGAGCCTATGATGCCATCATGCTGCATCTGCTACTTTGGAAGTTAAATCATTAAAAGAGTTAGAAATACCATTGCATAAATACAATGTACCAACCTTTTCATCTTTTTCTATTACCAGGGCTCCTTTGGTGACCTTCCAAGCTTTATCTGTGAAAGTTGTCATACAACCTTCACCACCTAACTACCCTGTTGAAATCAGATTTTTCTTCAGATCTAGAACATGCCTTACCTCCTTTAGTAGCCATTGGTTTCCATTCTGCTTTTTTACAAGAACCTTACCCATTCCAACAATTTTACAGTGTTTATCATCACACAAACAGACTTGTCCAAAATCTCCTTGAACATAGTCATGAAAATATTTCTTATCAGGTGTGGCATGGAATGAGGCCCTTGAATCTACCACCCAGGAATCGGTAATATTTTCGAAAGGAAGAATCAAAGCATCTTGTAACACCCCACGTGTCACATTTTCTTCATGATTTTTTTCTTGTTGTGCATCTCCTTCTTTTCCCTTCCAAGATCTACAGTCTCTCTTTAGGTGTCCTTTCTTTCTGCATTTCCAGCACACTATCCCCGATCTGGACTTGGATCTTCCTTTCTTTGATTTACTATGATATCCTGAGCTCTTTCCTCTTTCCATTTTACTTTGCCTGGACTCTGCACTCAAAGCATTACCCGATGTCTCATTGGCGCTTTTCCATCGCATTTCCTCGCTAAGGATAGCACCGACAACATCATCAAACTTTAAAGTACTAGATCTAGAAACAAAGTTACTTATGGCCATTACTAAACCATTCTAGCTTTTTGGAAATGAGCACAAGAATAACAGAGCTCTAACTTCATCATCAAAGTTTACCCCTACATAACTTAACTGACTTGTAACAGTATTAAAATCATTTAAATGGTTTGCAACAGATCCACTTTCTGACATCTTCATATTAAATAACTGTTTCATAAGAAATACCTTGTTTGAGGCCGAGGGTTTTTCATATAGTTTCGCTAATGCCTTAATCAAACACTCTGTCATCCTTTCGTTTGAAATGTTGAAGGCGACCGACAGTGCAAGGCACAACCGTACTGTTCTGAGTTCCTTTCTATTGAGAAGGTTACATTCTTCATCTATCATACTTGTCGACATCTTTGTTTCTCTGCCCAGTGGTAGGTATAGATCTTTCTGATACAGATAATCTTCCATCTGCATATTCCACAATGAAAAGTTTTGGCCATTAAATTTCTTGACCCTAAACTTACCATCTTCTGCCATTGCTCCCACTCAAATGAATAACCCTTCTTTCTTTCAAGTTTATCAACCAAATAGACCTTCAACTCTGATACCAGTTGTTAGAAAATTATATATTATAGAGCAATGGAACACTTAAAATATTGCATAAATATAAACACAAAAAACATATAAAACCAGAGAGACACAGATATACGTGGCTCACCCAGTGTGGGATATGTCCACCCTGAACAGCCAGCCCTTCCTTTCTATTATCTAGCAAAATGAAGAGACACAACCTACAGCAGATCCGATGTAATATCCTTTGTTTTCTCTCACAGCCTCACCTCTCTGTTTCTTGCTCAGAGAATACACATCTATTACACTGACTCAATACAATGCCCTCATACAAAGAGAGGGTTTGCCTTCTAGGGAAAAAAAATATCTAAACTAAACATAAGTTCTACCATCAGATCATCCGCCTAATGAATGGCCAAGATTGACTAGAAATTACTATACTTTTACAAGGAAATTTTACATCTATTTTTATAGTTGGGAGCGCTGCCCCTGAAATGCCCATCGGGGGACTACTTGCCCCCAAACCCCCCAGCCGAGGGGGATCGGCCCCCCCAAACCTCCGCGGAGGGGACAACTCCCCCCCATACCCCCCCGTGTGGAGGGGTGTACGAACCTCCTCGGGTATACATCCTGCTGAAACAAAGACTTCTAAATAATCATGCTTCACACCCAACATGATTTTCTTTGCTACTTATACACAAAACCAATTTGTGGTTGCTTCAACTAATTCCCGAACGTCTAGTAATTAAATTTCTAAATATAGAAAACCTAACTCTATCTTGAATGGATCAAAATGTAAATATTTTGAGTCCCACTTGAATGCTAACACCTAAATATCTGTAACTATTTCTCAAAATAGAATTTATCCTCATCTTGTCTAATGAATCAATAAAGAACCTCCTACATTCTTGTAAACAACTCCTAAATATTCTCAACCTACTCCGAGTCATTCCATCAATCTATGTTTTTCCTTATGACTCATTGATGACATTGACACTTCATCATTAGACTAAATAACTTATTCTGGACTAACACCTATCGCATTTAGAATCTTCTAAATCAACTATGATAATTACAATATTTTCATGATTAAAACTCCATCTTGGAATAATTGTCAAGACCTTAGGTATGATTGTCCTTTGAATTCGTTAGAAGTCTAGGATGCCCCTCCATCAAACTCCTAAGGAAAAAAAATATTTCATGACCTTCTGGTCATCTGCTTTGACACTTGAACCCTTGAGGATCCCATACTCTAGTTTGTTGTTGTCCATAAGTTGCATTGTCCTCATCATTCTTCATCTCCAACCTTTCAGGCTTCCACACTTCATGTTGTAATGCTCCATTGTCTATACCTTCTCTACTATTTACTTTCCAATCATCTTCATAGTGGATTACCTTCTTCATTCTGTTGTATCTCTCATTAGGTATCAACATTAGGTTCCATAGTTCACCTATGGTTTCTTGTAATTTAATCTGTTGCAGAAAACAACATTTATTTTCTTCACTATGCCATTGTACTATGATGCACTTTATTCATTCATCTCTAAACTACTCACTATTTTATTCAGCTTTCCTTGCTTCAATTTTTGCTTTTTCTCTTAAAATTTCTCCAAATGCTGCTCCAGATATCGCTGCCACCCATAATTCCTGAATATACATGAAGATATCTCCCTCTAAAATATCTAATTGAGATTTCTTACCTTCAAATCTACTTTCAAAAACTAAATTGTCTTACAATTCTCTAAGTGCAGTAACATATTCACTCACACTTCTCTGCATACCAACCAACATAACATAAGTTGGCAAGTTACTATCTACTCTTTTCTCAGCCAAAAATTTAGGCACTTTCCTATCAATGACTGCAATTTCTTACTCATACTCAATTTCTTCTAGTAACTCACTTTCTACTTGATTCCTATCAAATACATCACTATGTTGTTCATCAATTCCAGCATATCTTACTTCCTCCTCTTGGAAAACATTCAATAATTGTCCTTCAACTCTTTAAATGATCCTAGTAATCAATTCAGCTTCCTTCAGTTCTAAGATTGATTCCTCGTTAGCATGAGACATGTTTGCATCACCTTTGTCTACTTTAAATTGTACAATCAGAATATTCCTTCTTTGGTTTGCTAGTCTATTATCCAAAAGACAACTCATGCCACAAATCTGCCATCTCACTTGGAATTTCTTTCAAAAACTGTATACAAACCTCATTATCTTCTTCTTTGTCACAAGTCCAATTGCTTGGTGACACTACTTCTTCATTCTTCATCAGAATAAAATTCTAATCCTCCATCTCTATGACAGCTTTAGATGTCTGTCCAACAGTCTTCCTTCGGCCACTTAAGAAATCCAATTTCTCTTTGTCCTTACCAATAACAGGTTCCTCATCATAAGAAATAATTGTGTCACCTCCATTGAATATACTTCCTTCACTAAGAAAGGAATTTATGAAATCCTTGTACTACAATAAATCAACTTGATCTTCATCTGAAAGACAATCATCATCATAATTTTCTTGGCAACTTTCAACCTCACTCAAGACAATTCCATAAGATGGTTTGTCTTCTACAATATCTGCAATCATACATAACCTGTCAGTTTTAAAACCATAAGACCTGATGGTCTCATTTGGTGATTGAATCATAAAATCATCCTATTGTTTCAAGTCCTCTACATGACTTAGAAAGTTTTCAATGCTCTTCTTCTCATCCTCCTCAAGCACTTCACTTGGTTGCTTGATATCCTTCTCCACTTCTTCTTGTTGCTCTAAATCCTCACACAGTTCATATCCTCCATAGGATTTTCCTTTGTCTCTTCAATACATTCAGAAATCAATGGGCCATGTTCCGATTTACATACTAAAACTTTCTCCACACACTCACTTATTCTGAGTATCTCTTTTTTCAATTAAGCATTCAATCTATGATCCCACTTCATTTGCAATCTATGCCATTTGACTTTCCTTTTCATAGTCCAACCATACCTTTGGTCTTCCTTATTCATCTGTAACATTTCCATCAATAACCCAAGATGGAAATTTATCTCAACATTCTCTCTGTCAAACTCTTCTTGACTCGTCATCTCTAATTCCTTTTCCTTGGCCTATTTACTTTTGCTGTGGATTTCCTCTAAAGCTATGTAATGACCTTCAATGATAATTGACTTCCCCTCCTTTGTGAACTTCATCTGTTCACTTTTGAACTACATTAAGCCTCTCTATCTCAGCAAGTCTCCATATGTGCTCTAACTACCTCACCAAGCCATCTCTCCTTTGAGCTCAGTCTTTTCATAACACTGGTTCTCTATCTCTGGAGCCTCTATTGAGCAACTCCTTTTCTCCTTGGACTTTGCAATTTCACTTTCTTATGAAAATACTCTTGTCCTCTTTATCCAACCTTCAATAGAATTCTTCAGGTTCAATGCCATGTTCCTTCAGAGTCTTTCACTTTGTATTCATAACACAACTGGTTCTTCTCTGATATCTCTTCTTGTTATTCTTTTAATGAGATATTCCTCCTTTAGTTTGCATTCTGAAATCTAGAAACACAATCTTCAACCATGAGTTAAAATAAATAAAGCATACCATATTACCTTCAGATCTTCTGTCACACTTTATCATTATGTACTTCTACCTGTTAGATTCTCAAAGTCACTTTGCAACATCTCCATTTCCAGAAATTTGGAACGACATGGCTCATTCAATGTATTTTGTCTTCACATAGAGATTTAAATCAACATTCTTCAAATAATAATAAACCTTTGAAAACCAGAGATCGCTTCTCTTTGTTAACTAGCTGAGGCCTCCTTCTCCAAGTAGCGATTTCCTACTAGATTGACCCTATGGTTAGTTAAATTCCTTTCAATGAAATATGAAAATATTTCTTCACCGCATACTTTGACAAATCAACCTTCAATCCCTTATACTTTCTTCCCTACATGCCAACTCAACAAATCGATTTAGAAATCAATTATTCATTCCATACTCCCCATTCCACGATTGAACTGTATAACTATACTTTCTTCATGTACCATTACTCCACCATGCATAGGTACAAACAAATTGATTTTTCACACATATAACCTCTAGACACACGAGTTACCTCCACAACGAAGCCATTATCTTGCAAAGATCAATTTATACCATTCTAATCGTCGAACACAAGCAACTATCGCTCATACACTCAATTGATTGATGATCACATTCTCCAATAATTAATTTACTTCTCAACAAACAGACATGGAATATTCATTTTTTCTAAATCGGTTTCTTCCTCACCAAAACCTTACACAAAAACCCTCACTAATGTTGTGTTCATATTTTTCGAACCATTATTCCTTGATGGATATTAATCTTCAAAAAAATCGATGATGTTTTTCTATTTCTTGCACAAATAATACAAACCCTCTACCAATCCAAAGAAAACTTCTTCAAGCATTTGCACAAAATTTTTTATCATACGATTACACTCATACTCTGTCGTGTCTATAGAGTCCAAACACATACACACAAACTCACCCTTGTTTCTATCGATTGGGATTCATTTTCAAGCATGAACCAAAACCAATTACAATGAATAATAAATACATTTAATTTCCTCAAAGTACCCACAATTTCATTATAAAATCATGTACAAAGTAAGCAGTCGAAATATTGTAAAAACATGTTACATAAACTCATTCAACACAAATCACTTACATAGTTTGTGGCATAAACTAATTGACTTTTCCTCCAGTAATAAGATTTTATACAAATAAGAATAAATTGTCTATCTCCATTATTTTCAGGCCTGGCTCAGAGCTTAGCCAGCCTCGTATTGAACCGCCTGCACCTTTCTCGTGATTTTCTTTGCTACTTATAAACAAAACCAATTGGTGGTAACTTCAACTAATTTCCTAACTTTTAGTATTTAACTTTTTAAATATAGAAACCCTAACTCTATCTTGAATGACTCACAATTTAAATATTAAGAGTCTCAATCGAATGATAACACCTAAATATCTATAACTATTTCTCAAAATGGAACTTATCTTCATCATGTCTAATGACTCAACAAACAACCTCCTACATTCTTGTAACTAAGTCCTAAATCTCCTCAACCTACTCCGAGTCGTTCCATCAATCTAGGTTTTTCCTTATGACTCGTTGATTACATTGACACTTCATCATTAGACTAAATAACTTATGCTGGACTAACACCTCTCACATTTATAATCTTCTAAATTAACTATAATTACAATATTTTCATGATTAAAACTCCTCCTTGGAATAACTGTCAACACCTTAGGTATGAACATCCTTTTAATTCCTTAGAAGTCTAGGATGCCCCTACATTAGACTCCACAGGAAAAAAAAATATGACCTCCTGGTCATATGCTTTGACACTTGAACACTCCAAGATCCCATACTATAGTTTGTTGATGTCCATAAGATGCACTGTCTTCATAATTCTTCATATGCAACCTTTCAGGCTTCCACACTTCATGTTGTAACCATTGTCTCTACCTTGTTTGTAACCATTGTCTCTACCTTCTTTGTTCTTCACTTTCCAATCATATTCATGGTGGATTACCTCATTCATTTTGTTGTATCTCTCCTTAGGTATCTACATTAGGTTCCACAGTTCATATATGGTTTCTTGTAATTTAATATATTGCTACAAACAACTTTTATTTTTTTTCACAATGCCACTGTACTCTGCTGCACTTTATCCTTTGATCTCTAAATTGTTGATTGTTTTCTTCAGCTTTCCTTACTTCAATTTATGCTTTTTCCTCTTAAAATATCTCCAAGTGCTGCTCCAGATATTGCTTCCGCATATACTTCCTAAATATTCTTGAAGATATCTCCCTTTGCAATATCTAATTGATGTTTCTTAGCTTCAAATTTACTTTCAAAAAGTAAATTGTCTTCCAATTCCTTGACTTTAGTAACATATTCACTCACACTTCTATGCATACCTGCAAACATAACATAAGTTGGTAAGTTAGTATCTAATTTTTTCTAAGCTAAAACATGAGACACTTTTCCATCAATGACTGCAATCCCTTACTCATACTTAGATTCTTCCAGTAACTCACTTTATACTTCATTCCTCTTAGATACATCACTATGTTGTTCATCAATTTCAACATATCTTTCTTCATCTTCCTTTACAACATTCAATAATCATCCTTAAGCTCTTTGACTGATCCTAATAATCAGATCAACTTCCTTCCATTCTAAGATTGATTCCTCTTTAGCATGAGACATGCTTGCATCACCTTTGTCCAATTTCAATTGTACAATCAGAATATTCATTCTCTAGTTTGCTAGTCTATTCTCCAAAAGACTTAGCTCATGCCACAAATCTGCCATCTCACTTGGAATTTCTTCCTAAAACATATACAATCCTCATTATCTTCTTCTTTGTCACAAGCTCAATTTCTTGGTGACACCACTTCTTCATTCTTCATTAGAATAAAATTTTGATCCTCCATCTCTATGATAGCTTTAGATGTCTGTCCAATAGTCTTCCTTTGGCCACTTAAGAAAGCCAATTTCTCTTTGTCCTTACCAATAATAGGTTCCCCATTACAAGACATAATTGTCCCATCTCCTTTGAAGACACTTCCTTCACTAAGAAAGTGATTTATGAACTCCTTCTATTGCAATAACTCACCTTGACCTTCATCTGAAAGACAATCATCATCATACTTTTCTTGGAAGCTTTCAGCCTCACTCAAGATAGTTCGATAAGATGGTTTGTCTTCTAAAATACCTGCAATCACACATAAATTGTCAGTTTATAAACCACAAGACTTGATGGTCTCATTTGACGAGTCAATCATCAAATCCTCTCGTTGTTCCAATTCCTCTACATGACTAAGAAAGTATTCAATTCTCTCCTTCTCAACCTCCTCAAGAACTTCACTTGGTTGCTTGATATCCTTCTCCACTTCCTCTTGTTGCTCTAAATCCTTCATATGATTCAGATGCTCCGTAGGATTTTCTTCTGTCTCTTCAGTACTTTCAGAAATCAATGGGCATGTTCTGGGTTACAGGCCAAAACTTTCTCTACACACTCACTTATTCTGAGTAGCTCTTCCTTCAATTGAGCATTCAATATATGCTCCCACTTCACTTGCAATATATTCCATTTGACTTTCCTTTTCATAGTCCAAACATACCTCTGGTCTTCCTTATTCATTTGTAACATTTCCATCAATAACCTATGAAAGAAATTTATCTCAACTTTCTCTCTGTCAAACTCTTCTTGACTCATCATCTCTGTGTCCTATTCCTTGGCATATTTCCTCTTGCTGTGGCTTTCCTCTAAACCTCTATAATGACCTTCAAAGATCATTGACTTCGCCTCCTTTGTGAACTTCATCTATTCACTTGTGAACTCCACTAAGCCTCTCTTTATCACTAAGTCTCCATACCTGTTATAAGTACCTCACCAATCCTTCTCTCCTTTGAGCTCGGTCTTTTGGTAGCACTGGTTTTCTATCTCTGGAACCTCTATTGAGCAAGTTCTTTTCTCCTTGGATTCTATAATTTCACTTCCTTCTGAGAACACTCTTTTCCTCTCTATCCAATCTTCAATGGAATTCCTCAGGTTCACTTCCACATTCCTTCAGATTCTTTCATTCACTCCATCTTCAAAACACAATTGGTTCTTCTCTTACAACTCTTCTTGTTATTCTTTTGATGAGATATTCCTCCTTCGGTTTACAATCTGAAATCTTCAAACACAATCCTCAACCATCAATTAAAATAAATAAAACATACCATATTACCTTCACATCTTCTGTCACACTTTATCTGTGCACTGCTGCATGTCAGATTTAAAATCTAATCCTTTTTTCCCTTACATGCAGAATCTCCTTCTTCTCTGATACCAAATGATGCACCCTTTAGCTGCTTGCTTTCATGGTCAATTTTGTCCTAATATAAGTGACACATTATGCCATCAATACTCTACTCACATATTCTTTCTACAATCTTTAAATTATTTAGTGTTTCCATGCTACACATAGATTATGTAGTGCCCATTCCAAACCTTCTTTTCCTATGCTACCAAATGTTTTTGCAGTGACTTTGTCAACACTTTTCTTTGTGCTATTTTGTTCATGAATCTAAACTATTCTCATATGAACTCTTTGCTATTCACTTTCAATTGCACATATATTTCTGTTTATGACCATGTCTCACAACTCCATGATATTAATATCAAGCTTATAGTCATAAACCCTTACCCTAGCAATTATATAAAAAATTATGCACTAACTTTGATTCTCAAAGTCACTTTGGGACATCTCCACTTCCAGAAATATGGAATGACATGGCTCATTCAATGTATTTTTTCTTCACATAGAGATTTAAATCACCCTTCTTTGAATAATAATCAACCTCTGAAAACTAGAGATCATTTCTCTTTGTTAACTAGCTAAGGTCTTCTTCTCCAAGTAGCGGTTTCCTACTAGATTGACCCTATGGTCAATCAAATACCTTTCAATGAAATCTGAAAATATTTCTTCACCACGTACTTCCGCAAATCGATCTTTAAGCCCTTGTGGTTGCTTTCCTATGTGCCAAGAACACAAATCGATTTACAAATTGGTTATTCCATTCCATATTCCCCATTTCACGATTGAACTGTATAACTGTGCTTTCTTCCTGTACCGTTACTCCACCATGCATAGGTACAAACCAATTCAACAATCAAACTATTGTTTCACACATACAACCTCTAGACACAGGAGTTACCTCCACAACAAAGCCATTATCTTGCAGAGATCAATTTATACCATTCTAATCGCCCAATACAAACAACGATCACTCATACATTCAATCAATTCATGATCACATTCTCCACCAAATTAATTTACTTCTCAAACTCTGTTTGTGAACAAAGGATTAAATGGTATCAACATACAGACATGGAATATTCATTTTTTCCAAATCGATTTCTTCCTCAACAAAACCTTACACAACAATGCTCACTAATATTGTGTTCATGTTTGTCAAACCATTGTTCATTGATGGATATTAATCTTCAGGCAAATAGATGGTTTTTTTCTATTTCTCTCATAATCAATACACACCCTCTACTTATCCAAAGCAAAATTTTTCCAGCATTCACACAAAACGTTTTGCCACATGATTACTCTGATATTCTGTCTTGTGTACAAAGTCCAAACACATAGACATATAATAACCCTTATTTATATAGATTGGGATTCATTTTCAAGCATGAACCAAAACCAATTACAATGCATAATCAATACAGTTAATTGCCTCAAAGTACGCACAATTTCATTATCAAATCATGTACAAAGTAAGCAATTGAAATATTATAACAACATGTTACATAAACTCATTCAACACAAATCACTTACACAATTTGTGGCATAAACTAACTGACTTTTCTTCCATTAATAATATTTTATAGAAACAAGAATAAACTACCTATCTCCATGATTTTTAGGCCTGGCTCAGAGCTTAGCTAGCCTCCTATTGAACCCCCTATGCCTTTCTCCTGATTTTCTTTTCTACTTATACACAAAACCAATTTTTGGTCACTTAAACTAATTCCCTAACTTCTAGTAATTAACTTTCTAAATAAAGAAACCCTAACTCTATCTTGAATGACTCACAATTTAAATCTTTTGAGCGTTCATCGAATGCTAGCACCTAAATATATGTAACTATTTGTCAGAATAGAATTTATCCTTATCATGTCTAATGCCTCAACAAATAGCCTCCTACATTCTTGTAACTAATTCCTAAATCTCCTCAACCTACTCAGAGTCATTCAATCAATCTAGGTTTTTCCTTATGACTCATTGATTACATTGACACTTCATCATTAGACTAAATAACTTATGCTAGACTAATGCCTATGACATTTAGAATGTTCTAAATAAACTATGATAATTACAATATTTTCATGATTAAAACTCTTCCTTGGAATAATTGTCAAGACCTTAGGTACGACCATCCTTTGTATTCCTTAGAAGTCTAGGATGCCCCCGCAATAGACTCCCCAGGAAAAAATAAAATAAAATAAATATGCTCTTGTTCATATGCTTTGACACTTGAACCCTCCAAGATCCCATATTGTAGTTTGTTGATGTCCATAATATGAATTGTCTTCATCATTCTTCATATGCAACCTTTCAGGCTTCCACACTTTGTGTTGTGATGCTCCACTGTCTCTACCTTCTCTTTTCTTCACTTTCCAATCATCTTTATTGTGGATTACCTTCTTAATTATGTTGTGGCTCTCCTAAGGTATCTGCATTAGGTTCCATAGTTCATATATGGTTTCTTGTAATTCAGTCTGTTGTTGCAAATAACTTTTATTCTCTTGACTATGCCAGTGTACTCTACTACAATTTTCCATTCATCTCTAGACTGCTGATTGTTTTCTTCATCTTTCCTTGCTTCAATTTCTACTTTTACTCTTAAAATTTCTCTAAATGAGCTGCTCCAGATATTGCTGCCACCCATACTTCCTAAATATTCTTGAATATATCTCCCTTTGAAATATCTAATTGATGTTTCTTACCTTCAAATTTACTTTCAAAAAGTAAATTGTCTTCCAATTCCCTGACTCGACTAACATATTCACTCACACTTCTCTGCATCCCTGCAAAAATAACATAAGTTGGTAAGTTAGTATCTACTTTTTTCTCAGGCAAAACATGAGACACTTTCCTATCAATGAATGCAATCCCTTTCTCATACTCAAATTCTTCCAGTAAATCACTTTTTACTTGATTCCTCTCAAATGCATCACTATGTTGTTCATCAATTCTATTATATCTTTCTTCCTCTTCCTTGACAACATTCAATAATTGTCCTTCAGCTCTTTGACTAATCCTAGTATTCAGTTCAGCTTCCTTCAGTTCTAAGATTGGTTCCTCTTTAGCATGAGACATCTCTGCATCACCTTCACCCAATTTCAATTGTACAATCATAATATTCATTCTCTGGTTTGCTATTCTATTGTTGTGATCTTTTTCTACACATGGTTTCTTCCTATTAATGGGTCACATTGAATAACACGTTATTTTTGAACACATGAAATAGAAAACCTTGTATAAACTATTAAACGTTGAAGAAAATAGAGGTTATATGGGTATTGGTCGAGATTCCACCAGAATAGAAGGTGCATGAGGTGGTTGGATCCATCCCAGGGAGGCATCGCTCTTCTTGGCATAATTGTGCATAGGAAAACAACTTCAGAGTGTGAATGTCAAGCAAATAATATGCCAAAGCTTGTCTTACCAAACCAGATGGAGAAATGAGTAATTCGACTTTTGAAACATCTCAATTACATTTTCTCAAAGAGAAATGCACATGGTCCTCAATTTTTATTACTATTCATGACCATTTTGAAGCATCAATCATGATTTTATCAACGTTGGGTTCACATTCCGATGAAGTTTCATAAACTCATATGTTGCGATTGACTAAGAAATGAATAGGGCCAAAAGAAGTGACTATTTGTCATTGCCTTGACATAAATAGACAAATGCAAGGTCGGTAGATCCCTGTTTTTCCATTCGGTTCATGCATGAGGGTAGAGACTGATTTCACATATCCTAACCGAAATACAAATTTATAGACACAAACAAATTCTGTCTCATCCATGACATGGTTAAAGGCAAACAAAAACGCTATTGTAAGTCTTACAACTGTAGACATGAACAAAAGGGAATAGAGATTTATGGTGTTAGAAGACTCGACCATTTTTGGAGGTTTGCAAAGTATATTTGACATTGATATACAGTTTAATCATTTATATTCTGTTGTGCCTTTAAATTACAGCCCTTGTGAGTAAATCCATAGGCAATTTGCAGGCTACATCTAGAGTTAATAGTTTTAATAATAATTTTATGATCGTGGAAGATGCTAGATGCAATAAAGTACCTGATCGGCGAAGCAGGGCCTAGTGGATTTGGCTCTAAATCTACCACTGAAGATGTCACCTCTGCTTGCAACCTTCAAAGTTTAACTACAATAATAACTTGTATAACAGTTAGAAATAATTAATTCCTACTTGTATATGGTTGTAATTCTCCATTTGAGGAGTTTGTTCCTACATAATAGGAATTAGCTAGAATATAGTTTCTCCTAGTTTAGTGTGTGGTTGAGAGAATCTCTCAACCACACTAATGTGCGTCTAAGATAGAATTTATATCTTGAGACTATTCCTTGTATAAATATGTGTGTGAATTTCCTCATTAATGATATAGCACATATTTGAGTGTGTGTGCTATTTTATCCTTTTATTAGAGCGCAGGAGGGCCTAGCCCCTCTTGGGCTTGGCCCCTCTTGGTCTGAGGGAAAAAATTGAGAGGTATATTTTGTTTTAGTTTTCAAGTGTCCATCATCCTTCGAAACGTGTAATTATTTTTTTGGTATGATGATTGCATCGCTGTTGCCGGATCTGTGAACATTGTTGTTGTGTTTTTGGAGTGGTGGCCGTGTGTGGAAAACATCGCTGGTGTCTTGAACTGGACAACCTATGGATTCATCGGATCTGGGCAGAGGGAGTTATGCATGTAGGTGCTTTCGTGGCCGCAGAGGGATAGTAGTGATCTTGCTATGAGTGTTTTGAATCATTGCATCATTGTTCGAGCCAAGCCTCAGTGGGTTGGATGCGAATCTATGTGTGGTACCACAGAACCGCTGGCCATGGTGTGGTTGTTGGGATATTATCCTATCGAGGTGAGCACTAGTCGGTGGAGGGGGCGGTGCTGGTGGTTGGTGGTGCGAATCCAAATACTGCTGAGGTCTTTGATCACGAGAATACGGGGATCAATTTTAATGCATACGAAGACATTCCCGTTGAGACCAGTGGTGATGACGTTCCTCCTAGGATTAACACTTTCTCTAAGATCGACTTGGAGGAGATCCTGAAAAACAATATACAAAGGATCCATAGGCTTTGGAGTGGGACTCCATAGTCCCCTGAGAAGAGAGAGGAAACCCGCTACTTCTAGCAGAAAGGTCGACTGATTTCTCTTGCTTTCGGGCTCATTGACATCTGTCCCTCTTTAAAGGAGTGCCCTCGATCAAAAGTGTGATTGGGTTATTTGATGTATTTGATTAGCTCAAGATTTTGGTGAGGAGGTGATCTTGGGATACCTAGTGGCAGCATCATGGATAAGTTAATAAATCTGGTAAACAAGATACAAAGGTCCTGCAATGCACTCAGTGACCATGGAGAAGAGAACGCTTTGCCTACTCTCTGGGATGCCCTTCCCTCCATAGTCCTCATCAGAGGACAGAGCTCCAGGAAATAATCTGTGTTAGAGAGCATTGTTGGAAGGATCTCCTGTCATGGATCAGGTCACAGAGACTTGGAAGGATCTACTTTCGCAGGTCGATTCACAGTGGTGGAATGGCTACCGTGGGTAGCAGCTTGCGTGTTTAAGTGGGGAGTCGTGCACGGGCAGAGGCAATAGGTTTTGATGTTGCATTTATTCGCAGGACTTTTTCTGAGCAAGGTGAGGGCATCATGAGAGGGACTTATCAAGGTTGAAAGGATAGCCAGTAATTTAGTGGTCAAACTTGCGGATGGACCAAGTTAGGGGTTGGAGTAGATTCATGAAATCCTGCACTTTTGCATGGATGATCTTAGGAGATTGCATGTATATTATCGTTGGGCTTGATCTGTTGAAAATCGGCATTGACAGGATAGATGGAACCGCAGCATCCAGCTTCCGAATTTTGTAGATAGGAGGAGGACGGACTTGCCCTAAGGCCACGAGGACAGGCTGAGGAGGCTGGATCTCTATTTTTTGTTTGCAGGGTGCAATTTTTTTGTTCAACAGATCTGTTGCATCATGATCTGGCATGGTTGATTCTCTGATATAAGCTTTTTGGCTGACTAGTTGAGTTGATCTACTGTTTGGAAGGGTCGAGAGGTATCACGCTGAAAGAAAGAATGCTTTAAGAGGATTGTGGAGCCATCATTGACTGAAGTTGTGACAAGGAAATCTAAAAAATGTTGAGTGATGGATTCTTGAAGGAACGAGAGTCAGGCTCATTGTTTCTTAGATTCGACGTTTGCAGCTGAATAGTCCATGATTGCCCATTGAGTTGTTGGAGAATTCGGGTCTTGTCCATAATCCAGGAGATCGCTGTGGTAATAATGGGCAAGGTCTGTTGACATGAGAGTAGCGGATCTAGTGCAGTGAGTGTCGAGATATGATTTGCTGCAGAAGGAGATGGAGGTGATCTGTGAAGTTGCGACCCGACGCCATTGAAATGATGGCAGAATAAAAGGCTGAACGATCATTGGTTCAAAATATGTGTTGATAAAACTCTTATTCTGCTAAGAAGGTAAATCTGCTAACACTCCGTGATCATGGCAGTGCATTCTGAAACCAGTCAAAATATCCTCTGTGACTGGACCATATATCCACCCAACCTCTTTTCCCCATTCTGTTTTATCTTCATAACCACAGCTTATAACATGAATGGTGTTGTATTTACTGTATCCCTTTAAGACCAGCATTCAAGGGATCTGCTCCAATTAATCTCTCAGATCGACTCCATGAAGTGTTGCATTGGGCTCTTGGATCAGTAGAAATTTTCCTGAGCAAGCATTGCCCCATTTGGTATTGATACTGAGGCAGGTTAAAATGGCTGAAAGATTGTCTTATATAAATGCAACTGTGTATCCATTGACATCCTTACCCTTTTTAGCTTATTGTACCTTGCCTACTGTATGTTTGCTCACTGGAAAATTTATAATTCTAGAGATTAGAAATTATGCTATTTTGTGGTTTATTTCTCTCTTTGTGTGTATCATTACAACTGGTGTTTTGGAGATGCGATGGAGTGGGGTTGGTATTGATGACTGGTGGAGAAATGAGCAATTTTGGGTGATTAGTGTTGTGTCAGCCTATCTTTTTTCTCTCCGTTTGTCCTCCAGCAAGGGTGACCTGGTTTCTACTCTTATTATTTGGCCATGAAGTAAATGCTACTGATTTTCATAATAAGTATTTCATGTCATGGTATTTTATGTTATTATTGAAGTGACTTTGGTTTGACCAACTATTGTCACAATTCTGAATGTGTGTTGGAATTGGTCATTCCAACACTAAGCAAATTTGCAGGGAATGGTGAACACATGACAATGAAAATGACATCAACTGGAGCTACATTAGAGATTGGAGGATGATCGAGATCGTGTTGCAGAATGTTAGCGAGCATGAGACAATATGCTTGAAAACAGTGACTAGGCTTGACATTGTGAGTAGGGGAAGTGGCATTATGTTGCGATGCCTGGAGAATTGGATAGTGAAATGCGATGGAGGATTGGACTGTGGAGTCCTAGATTACTGTTCTTGAAGGGAAAATTGTGTTCTCTTCGTGTGGTTGTGAGTGCCTATGTTCCGGTTTCTTTATCAGTGGACCCCTCACAAATGAGGTAAAGGAGTAATGACAATGTTTATGGTGGAAAACAAAGTAGATGTTTGTTTGAGTTATTGTGGTTTGTGGAATAGACTCCCTAGCATGTTATAAGTGAGTCAAGTTGTTGTAATAGTCATTGTGTGTACCCAGAAACTCCAAAATGTGGAACAAAATGTAAGTTTTAAAGGCATCTGAAAGTTCGTGGTGATCTCAAAATCACTTTGTAATGGTTTATGGTCAGCCTGAAACCATCTTTTGTCACTGTAAAGTGAGGGTTGGTGGTGAGCCAGAAACCATCTATAGAGTTTTTGTGGCTGAAGTGCTTTTGTGACCAGCTTAACTTTGTGGCAGAATTGCCTCTATGGCTTGAGGTGCCTTTGTGGCCGGGTGTACACGAGAGCTTTGTACTTAATTGAGCAGGTGGACAACAGAACACTTGGCTCAAACTTAGATGATTGTTAATTTTCTGAGTAGAAGGGGATTGGCGCGCTTTTCACGCTGACAGTCGTGCCACAATGTGCAAATGGCGCATCTGTTAGGCCATTAATAGTGCCACCGCGCCAAAATATGAGACTGGTGTGGAATTTTATGGAAATATCGCGCCAATTCACCTTCAAGGGGATTCGTGAGCATCCTCATCTTCGTTTGACGATTTGCAAGAGGAGGCAGATCAGAGAAGTTGTGGATCTGTTCGACAGAGGCAGATTGTGTTTTGGAGGTTTTGTACATGCAATTTGCCTGATGGTGGTGGATTTGACTATCATGACAAGTAGTCATTAAGGTGGAGAGTTAAAAATAATTAATTCCTACTTGTCTATGGTTGTAATTCTCCATTTGAGGAGTTTGTTCCTACATAATAGGAATTAACTAGAATATAGTTTCTCCTAGTTTAGTGTGTCTTTGAGAGAATCTCTCAACCACATTACTGTACATCTAAGATAGAATTCCTATCTTGAGACTATTGCTTGTATAAATATGTGTGTAAATTTCCTCATTAATGATATAGAAAATATTTGAGTGTGTGTGCTATTTTATCTTGGTATCAGAGCACAGGAGGACCTGGCCCCTCCTGGGCTTGGCCCCTCCTGGTCTGAGGGAAATAATTGAGAGGTATATTTTGTTTTAGTTTTCAAGTGTCCAACATCCTTCGAAACTTGTGATTATTTTTTTGGTATGAGCATCACTTGTTGTTTCCGGATCTGTGAACGTTGTTGTTGTGTTTTTGGAGTGGTGGCTGTGTGTGGAAAACATCGCTGATGTCTTGAACTAGACAACCTCTGGATTCATTGGATCCGAGCAGAGGGAGTTCTGCATGTAGGCGCTTTCGTGGCTGTAGAGGGATAGCAGTTTTATTTTGAATCATTGCATCATTGTTCGAGCTGAGCCTCAGTGGGATGGATGTGAATCTGTGTGTGGTGCCATAGCACCGCTGGCTGTGGTGTGGCTGCTGGGATACTATCCTGTTGAGGTTAGCACTAGTTGATGGAGGGGGCGATGCTGTGGCTAGTCCCGTGGCAGCGATCGATGGGGAAATAAAGCCAGCTTCAATAATAACAGAGCTGGTGGTTGGTGGTGTGAATGCAAATACTGCTGAGGTCTTTGATCACGAGAATACGGGGATCAATTTTGATGCATATGAAGACATTCCTGTTGAGACCAGTGGTGATGACCTTCCTCCTCGGGTTAAAACTTTCTCGAAGATCGACTTGGAGGAGATCCTAAACAATAATATACGAAGGATCCATAGTCTTTGGAGTGGGACTCCACAATCCCCTCAGAAGAGAGAGGAAGCCCGCTACTTCTAGCAGAAAGGTTGACTGATTTCTCTTACTTTCGGGCTCATTGAAATCTGTCCCTCTTTAACGGAGTGCCCTCGATCTAAAGTGTGATTGGGTTATTTGATGTATTTGATTAGCTCAAGATTTTGGTGAGGAGGTGATCTTCGGATACCTAGTGGCAGCATCATGGATAACTTAATAACTTTGGTAAACAAGATACAAAGGGCCCACACCGCACTCCGTGACCATGGAGAATAGAACGCTTTGCCGACTCTCTGGGATTCCCTTCCCTCCATAGTCATCGTCGGAGGACAGAGCTCCGAGAAATACTCTGTGTTAGAGAGCATTGTTGGAAGGATCTCCTGTCACAGATCAGGTCACAGAGACTTGGAAGGATCTGCTTTCAGAGATCGATTCACGGTGGTGGAATGGCTACCATGGCTAGCAGCTTGCGTGTTTAAGTGGGGAGTCGTGCATGGGCAGACGCAATAGGTTTTGATGTTGCATTTATTTGCGAGACTGTTTCTGAGGAAGGTGAGGGCATCATGAGATGGACTTATCAAGGTTGAAAGGAGAGCCTATAATTTAGTGGTCAAACCTGCGGATGGACCAAGTCAGGGGTTGGACCAAATTCATGAAATCCCGCGCTTTTGCGTGGATGATCTTAGGAGATTTCATGTATATTATCATTGGCCCTGATCTATTTAAAATCGACATTGACGGGATAGATGGAACCGCAGCGTCCAGCTTCCGAATTTTGTAGATCAGAGGAGGCCAGACTTGCCTAGAGGTCGTGAGGAGAGGCCGAGGAGGTTGGATCTCTATTTTTTGTTTGCAGGCCGCAATTTTTTTGTTCAACAGATCTGTTGCATCATGATCTGGCATGGTTGATTCTCTGATATATTTTTGTTGGCTCACTGGTTGAGTTCATCCACTGTTTGGAAGGGTCGCGAGGTATCGCGCTCTAAGAAAGAACGCTTTAAGAGGACTATGGAGCCATCATTAGCTGAAGTTGCGACAAGGAAATCTGAAAAATGTCGAGAGATGGATTCTTGAAGGGACGAGAGTCATGCTCATTGTTTCCTAGATCCGACGTTTGCAGTTGAATAGTCCACGATTGCCCATTGAGCTGTTGCAGAATCCGGGTCTTGTCTAGAATCTAGGAGATCGTTGCGGTGAATAATGGGCAAGGTCTGTTGACCTGAGAGCAAAGGATCTAGTGCGGTGAGCATCGAGATGTGATTTTCTGCAGAAGGAGACAGAGGTGATCCACGAAGTTGTGACCCGACGCCATTGAAATGATGGCAGAAGAAAAGGCTGAAGGATCATTGGTTCAAAATATGTGTTGATAAAACCCTTATTCTACTAAGAAGGTAAATCTGCTAACACTCCATGATCATGGCAATGCATTTTGAAACTAGTGAAAATATCCTCTATGACTAAACCATATATCCACCCAACCTCTTTTCCCCATTCTGTTTTATCTTCGTAACCACAACTTATAACATGAATGGCGTTCTATTTATTATATCCCTTTAAGACTAGCATTCAGGGGATCTGCTTCAATTAATCTCTTAGATTGGCTCCATCAAGTGTTGTGTTGGGCTCTTGGATCAATAGAAATTTTCCTGAGCAAGCATTGCCCCATTTGGTATGGATACGGAGGTGGGTTGAAATGGCTGGAATGACTGTCTTATATAAATGCAACTGTGTATCCATTGACATCCTTACCCTTGTTAGCTTATTGTACCTTGCCTGTTGTATTTTTGCTCACTGGAAAATTTATAATTCCAGAGATTAGCAATTATGCTAGTTTGTGGTTTATTGCTCTCTTTATGTGTATCATTACAATTGGTGTTTTGGAGATGCGATGGAGTGGGGTTAGTGTTGATGATTGGTGGAGAAATGAGCAGTTTTCGGTGATTGGGGGTGTGTCAGCCCATATTTCTGCTCTCTGTTTGTCCTCCAGCAAGGGCGATCTCGTTTCTACTCTTACTATTTGGCCATGAAGTAAATGCTACTAATTTTCATAATAAGTATTTCATGTCATGGTATTTTATGTTATTATTGAAGTGACTTTGGTCTGACCAACTATTGTCACAATTCTGAATGTGTGTTGGAACTGGTCATTCCAACAGTAAGCAAATTTGTAGGGAATGGTGAACACATGACAGTGAAAATGACATCAATTGGAGCTACATCAGAGATTGGAGGATGATCGAGATCGTGTTGCAGATTGTTAGCGAGCATGAGGAAGTGTGCTTGAAAATAGTGACTGGCCTTGACATTGTGAGTAGGGGAATTGGCATTATGTTGCGATGCCAGGAGAATTGGATAGTGAAATGCAATGGAGGATTGGACCGTGGAGTCCTGGATTACTGTTCTTGAAGGGAAAATTGTGTTCTCTTCGTGTGGCTGTGAGTGCCTATGTTCAGGGTTCTTTATCAATGGACCCCTCACAAATGAGGTAAAGGAGCAGCGACAATGTTTATGGTGGATAACAAAGTAGATGTTTGTTTGAGTTATTGTGGTTTGTGGAATAGACTCCTAACATGTTATAAGCAAGTCCAGTTGTTGTAATAGTCATTGTATGTACCCAGAAAATCCAAAATGTGGAATGAAATGTAAGTTTTAAAGGCATCTGAAAGTTCGTGGTGATCTCAAAACCACTTTGTAATGGTTTATGGTCAGCCTGAAACCATCTTTTGTCACTGTAAAGTGAGGGTTGGTGGTGAGCCAGAAACCATCTGTAGAGTTTTTGTGGCTGAAGTGCTTTTGTGACCAGCTTGCCTTTGTGGCAGAATTTCCTCTGTGACTTGAGGTGCCTTTGTGGCCAGGTGTACACGAGAGCTTTCTGGTCAATTGAGCAGGTGGACTGCAGAACACTTGGCTCAAACTCAGATGATTTTTAATTTTCTGAGTAGAAGGGGATCGACGCACTTTCCGCGCTGACAATCACACTAGGATGCACAACTGGCACGTCTGTTAGGCCATTAATAGCGCCACTGCACCAAAATACGAGACTGGTGCGGAATTTTACAAAAAGATCGCGCCAATTCACCTTCAAGGGGATCCGCGAGAATCCTCATCTTCATTTGACGATTTGCGAGAGGAGGCAGATCGGAGAAGTTGTGGATCTGTCCGAGGGAGGCAGATTGTGTTTTGGAGGTTCTGTACATGCAATTTGCCTAATGGTGGTGGATTTGACTATCATGACAAGTAGTCATTAAGGGGGAAGTTAGAAATAATTAATTCCTACTTGTCTATGGTTGTAATTGTCCATTTGAGGAGTTTGTTCCTACATAATAGGAATTAACTAGAATATAGTTTCTCCTAGTTTAGTGTGTGGTTGAGAGAATCTCTCAACCACACTACTGTACGTCTAAGATAGAATTCCTATCTTGAGACTATTGCTTGTATAAATATGTGTGTAAATTTCCTCATTAATGATATAGAACATATTTGAGTGTGTGTGCTATTTTATCTGTGAGTAAACCCATAGGCAATTTGCAAGCTACATCTAGAATTAACAGTGTTAATAAGAATTTTATGATCATGAAAGATGCTAGATATAATAAAGTAGCTGATCGGCGGAGCAGGGCCTAGTGGATTTGGCTCTAAATCTACCACTGGAGATGTCACCTCTGCTTGCAACCTTCAATGTTTAACTGCAATAATAACTGGTAATGTTATGTCCGTTCATACCTTTCTTTATGTTCTAAAGTAATAAGTTGCATTGTCTGCTTCATTTGTCTAGCTTTATATTGCAAGCAATCTTAATGTAAAGTTGCTTGATGTACAAGCACCACCTCTGTTATAGGGGTAGAGACAACTAGAGTGCTGGCGGTTGAAATATTAATTTCACCTGCCCACATTAATTCCGGAAAACCACCTCAGAAAACCATAGCACATTTCGCTCTGCTTTTGGCAAAAAGTGGTTTATGTCTGGGGGCCTCCGAACACCCCGATCAGCTGCCACGCGTCCAGTGTACGGACTCAAAACCACCCACTCCCCAGATGCTAAATTTCGTTTGTTTTGTGTGAGGTTGGTGAGCGAATTGCGTCCGATCAGGTCAATGGACAAGGATTTCATTCAATCTGCACGAACGTTATTTTTACTTTTACCGCACGTTTTATTTAATGTATTTAATGAATGTGTCATTAACTTAGGTAAAATACTTTATGTTTTCATACGGCATGTATGGGCATGAATTTAAAGATAGGTATGGGTAAGTCAACGTATCATTAAATGCTTTTTTGGTTTTGGTATATGTTTTTTTTGGTCTTCATTCGGATTAAGTATTGTAATTGCACACGGGAGAAGTAGGCTCGCAGCAGCGAAAAGAACAGGGGAAACACAGCAGTGTAAAAGACTCCCCACAGTGAATGCAATTGGATTTCTTCTTACAGGTGGATATAGTTGTTTGTTGAAACAAATGGGATTGCAATGTATTTTTTTATTTTGAATATGAAAGGTGAAATCCAGAGCATTTCTAATGTAATGAAAAATTTCACACAGTGGTGAATGTGAATTTTATTTTATAGCAGTAAACTTATGTAAGAAATTTTTACAGCATATGTAAGAATTTCATTTTACAGTGGTAAATGAGTAAATGTAAAAGTTTTTTTTACAGCAGTAAATGTGAATGTAGATTTTACATAGCAGTGTAAAAATCATTTGTAACAGAGGCAGAGTAATTTTGTTTTTGGTGAAAGTTTTGGTGAATCCCTCACAGTAAGAGGAAGAAATATGTATCAGAGTTTTTATTAATGAATATAAAGGTTTTATTGATGTGAAAAACCTATGTCCTCAAAATTTTATTTGCTTCCTTGTGCAAAAGATCCTGAGGAGAAAAACAGAGCATTGCTCTGTATTCAGTTTGTTTGTTTGTTTTTGGGATTTTACCAGAAAAATCCCCAACAGTGGTATCAGAGCAGGCTTAGGCTCTTTGAAGGCGACAAAGAAGCTGAAAGCAAGAGTTTTTTTTTGTTACAGCAATCAGTTGTTTTAGGATACACAGTCAAGAAAACAAGGAATGACCAGCACAAGCACTGGTATAGGTGTGTTTAACACCCAGCTCCCATAGTTCAATGGGAAGAACTATGACTACTGGGCAATAACTATGAAAGCCCTGTTTGCCTGTCAAGATTTATGGGAATTAGTTCAAGATGGGTTTGATGAACCAGCAGATGATAATGAGTTTAATAGATTAACTCAGGGAGAGAAAGATCTGTTAAAGACCAATAGGAAGAAGGATGCAAAAGCCCTTGTATTTTTGTATCAAGCAGTGGACCAGAGTGTGTTTCCAAGGATAGCAGTAGCTAAGACATCCAAGGAAGCATGGAAAACCCTCAAGACAGCCTAAATATTACGGTTATGAGAGCTCTTGCACCTTATTGCAGTACTTAGATGCTATTTTCTGTAAGTTCAAGAGACTACGCCGCTCTGACTGGCTGTGCTTATTTTTAGGCCACTTTCTTCTAACCGGGCTGTTGCTCGATAAAATGATCGAAACATCTAATGAAACAGGGGTTCAGGGAAGGATTGTAAATGTTTCTTCTGGTATTCACAGCTGGGTGGCCGGTAAAGCAAGAATCCAGTTTAAACTGTTAAACGATCCCAAGAGGTTTCTTTCTACTGCCTTTTATAAGTTCCCTATTTCGACTGTGTGTTCGGCTACGATTAAAAGAATTTAATACTAATTCTGTAAGCTTTACAGTTACGACGCCACGCGCGCATATGCTCAATCTAAATTAAAAAATATTCTACACACAAAAGAGCTTTCCTTGAGACTCGAGGTAACCTTAATCTTAGAGTTACGTTTTCTATAACGTCTCAAATTAACAATTTTTTTTAAAGGAATAAACATTCGACATAAGTTTACGTCTAGAATGCAGAAAATGAAGGCCAATGTGACAACAAATTCTATCCATCCAAGCATTGTAAGGACCAGAATCACTAGAGACAGTGACGGACTTCTCACAGGTAACCATAATAGGTTTATCTTGCTTTACTACTTTTTCTATTTTCTTCTTGGAAGCTAGCCCGCGCAACACATTAAATTTCAATTGTCTCTATTAAAAATCACATTTATTTATTTTATTCCAATGCGGGAGCGAGCTACAAAGATGTGTGGAGGAAAATGATGGGAGAGAACTTTTTATAAGCCCACCTAAGTTTCATAAGCCATGTTCCTTCAGTTTTAAGATTAATTCCTCTTTAGCGTGAGACATGTCTGCATCACCTTTGTCCAATTTTAATTGTACAATCAGAATATCCATTCTCCCGTTTATTAGCCTATGAGAACTTGATTTAGGATTTGAAACTTACCTTGTATTTTCACTAGTATTCATGACATTTTTGGAATTTGAAGGGAAAAAACAGTGCTACTAACCAAAAATAGAGATGGTATCATCATTAAAAATTATCTTTATATTAAAGAATAGATTGATTTTGTTTTTTAGCTATTTTTATATGGAGAATTTAATAAGTTTGCAGAATTTTAATTTTATTTCAATTATTAATTATTATAATGAAAAATTATCTTTATATTAAAGAATAGATTGATTTTGTTTTTTAGCTATTTTTATATGGAGAATTTAATAAGTTTGCAGAATTTTAATTTTATTTCAATTATTAATTATTATAATGATGGTAGGAGTTATTATTATAAAGAAAGTAAAATGATTTTAATATTGCATTTGTAGGTGCTCCATGAATTAGGCAAGGCAAGGCAAGCGATAATGAAGAAATACTAAGAGTGCACACATTTATATTTCAGTTACGCAATACATTTATTTTATTTTATTTCAGTAAGTAGCTCTCTTGGAAATGGTTGAACAATGCTATAAAACTTGCCTTACAGGAATTTATTATTTTATTCTTAGCAGGAAGAAGGATGGGTGGTTTGGTGGGCCTCCAAGAAATGATTAACTACCCAGAAAAAAGCTAGTGATAGAGACTTCTCTGCAACTTCAGCTTGTTGTGAAACTTGCTGTGAAGACGATCATAATAGTTCATTACCTCAATTAGATTCATTGGATATGAAGCTTCCTCACGAAGTAGATCACCACCAATTTGGATACCAATTGCAACAATTCTCGGGCCGCAAACAGGAGACGGAGCCAACTTGAATTGTGAAAGCGAGTAGTGGAGAAGCTAACTTTGTAGGTCACCAATAGATTGAGAATTGACCTATATCATGTTTCCACTACCTGTGTCAATTTTCCATCTTTTGTAAAACCTTCATGAAGACAGAATTGCCAATCAATTGTAGATTCAAATGCATATACATTATTACAATTCTTTGTTATCAAGGAAGTCAATTCCAATTATACAAGGGTTTTGAAATTGTGTTTTAACAATGGATATGAATTTAATTTCCAACATTTAATGTGATTGAAGCTTTGAATTTATATGTTAGAGAGTAAACCTTCTTGTAGGATGGAGAAATCTAGAACATTTTTCTTTTGCTTCATAATATGTCTTAAAATGAAGTTCCAACTGAGGATCCAACATGTTCAAATGACATGAATGTATTTTCAGCAAATATAAGTGTGTTGTCTTATTATTTTCAATGTTTCTTTCGATAATTGTTTTTCATTTAGATTTAAAATGACTTTGTTGTTAGCTTTAAAAATAATGGATTTATTTATTTATTTTATCCATAAACAACATAGATTTAAGGTAATTAAAATCACTATTTGGAAACTTTGAATGTTTTTTTTTTTTGTAGGCTGGGGTGGGACTCTCCGATTTACATGTCCATTAAGTACCCCTCAACCGGGGGAAGGGTAGCCCAAAATTTGAACCCAAGACTTCCGGTTCGGTGAGACTTCATTTCCACGGCGATTGCCGCTTGAGCTACCCCATGTGGACTGGAAACTTTGAATGTTGAAACCATCTTAAAAGAACATTTAAAATTATTTTATTTATATTTTTTAAAATATATTTTTATATTGTCTGTTTGAATTATGGGCATATATTTTCTATAGAGACAATATGTTTTTAATCTCATCTATTGTCTCTGAAAAGAAAAAAATTTAATTGTATCTAAAGAGACAAAAATGAAAGTGTCTCTACAAAGACAAATGAAATTCTCTAGAGACACAAATGAAATTGTCTCTTAATAGACAATAATTCCTATCTTTATAGAGACAATAATAATATGTGTTCTATATTGTCTTTAAAGAACAAATTTTTAAGACAATAATTTTGAGACATTAAAATTTTTGAGAAACTTGGTTAAAAACAATATTTAAGACAATACACAAGTTTTTTTTTATCCTAAGTTATGGCAATTGACTCAAATATTATTATAAAATCACCCTACATATAACAGTGGCAACATATTGATGTATAGAGGTGTCATCTATTCATTTGTTTTTTCTTTTGGGTCTCTCGTCTAGAATAGTACTCTGATTAACTATTTTTAATCCATTTCAATTCTTCATCATATAAGCTATGAAAAGGTCTCTCAATAAGCTTTCTGCTACGATTTTGAAAGCATTCCCTCTTGCAGCTGTATCAAATTGTTCCTAAAAATTATGTTCATTTTAGAGAAATAAGCTAGTTATGTCATATTTGTTATTAGATTTTCTACTTATTACCCTAGTATGTATAAAATATTTTAATGTATTTCTTTTTATTTATTTAAATTGTAGTTATTATATTAAAAGAATACAAAGCTAAAAAAATTTAGTGGTTTAATTTTAGTTATAAATTTTTTTATTTAGTAAACTATTGTTTTGTATAACAGTAATTTAATTTTTATTTCATAGAAAAATTATATATAATAATATACCAAAAAATATCTCTCTTTTATAAATATATATCCTTTTATATACCACTCATCGCAACTATAAAATACTTCACAAAATGTCACATATCTCTAAATATTTTTTATTTTTTCTATTTATTTCAAATTAAAGGACAAAAATTCTTATCATCGATTTAAATACTATCACTTTCCCTAACATTATATAACAAGGAACCCCTCCGAATAACCATCCTTTTCCATTATCCTCGAAGTATTCATAGAACTCAAGCATGTTAGCTATTTTTCTCCACGCACAGTTTCTTAGATTCAAAATTATTCAAAAGAGTTGTAAAATGATTACCGTAGATATTTTTCACAAAATATTAGAAAAAACCCTGAATTTTTTTTTATATATGAAACCTCGTTATCTCTTTTAAAAATTGGAAAAAATTGAATTTTAATAAATATTTGTTATCAGAAATGCAACTAAAAATAGAATAATAAGAAAAAACAAATGAAATAAATTAAAAGTAAAAATAATAAAATATGAATGAGACTATCTGTAAATCAATTCTAAACTCTAAATTTAAAAATCTGAATTAGTAATAAAATTTAAAAACTGAATTAGTAATAAAATTTTATTTCAATATATCGGTATCTTTTTACAATAACAAACATATTAAATTTTTTTTATTAATGATTTATGCGAGAAATATGAATAAAAATATTCCAAAACTTTTATATTCAATAAATGTTTATATTTTAATATTTTATAAGTTATATATAAAATCAGGTTTTAAATTCCTTTTATTTAAAAATATTTATTATAACTTATAATTAATTTAAAAAATAAAAAGTAATATAAATATCATAAATAAAATAAAGTATATACTAATAATTTTTTTAATTAATATCTAAGTTTTACAAATAGAATGAAATACTTGAGCATCAAAGAGATATAGAACAGTCGGTGAAGGAGCCCGCTGTTAAGGCGCTCCATATGCAAAGGTCACTGGTTTTAGTGTCGCTGATACCAAAAAATCCAGCATGGTTTCCGCTGGTGCGGCTCAGGCCGGGTGGGATCCCCGGGTGACTTTGATGGCTTAGATGCCCCTGAGTCGTGGCTTCTCAGCCACAAGGTAAGAGTGATTTTCACAATTCACCCACTTATCAACAAAAAAAAATACTTAAGCCAATTTAAAATGTTTTTAAGTAAATATACATATTTTCATAGTTTTTTTTTTAAATTATCAATAAATTTAAATTATTTATTAAACTACGAGCACAAGCAAGTAGGAAAAAAAAATATTAATCTACGACCACAAGCAAGTATGAAAAAAATTGACCGATACAAATTACATCATATAAACATATGATATCGGTGAGGTGGAATAAAAGTTATTCTTGGTCAATAATTATGATGAATATGTTATTAAATAATAAAATTGTAAGTCAGTGTATGAACATGAAAAAAAATAATAATAAAATAAATATGTAATATTAAAGGGAAGAAAAATATAACTTTTATTTAAATATAAATACTTTATAATACATATTATTAGAAAATAAAATTAGAAGATACATTTAAAGAATGGATAGATATTATCATAATTATTTTACAAATATTTGATATGGGAAAAATAAAATTTACACATCTGTTATAAGGATATTAAAACTCATAGCAGTCTATTTACTCTTTAGTTTCAACTAATGCAAAAAAATATTATATTTAACTTCAAAACTAAAAATATACATAATAGAATTTATTTTTGAAGAACTCTATGAACCATATAATCTTATTACTTCTTTTCAAAATGAATGACAATAGTAGGAGGAGAGATGGATTTGGCTTCAGGAGTTTTATGTTAACATAAAACTTCCACAGACATTCATATTCATAGATATTCATAGAAAAACATAAAACTTTCATAGACATTCATATTCATTATTACTGTAAATGAATATTTTTTTATTTTTTTATTTTAGAAGTATTTAACTCTATATTATATGCGCCACCTCTTCCAGTTTCATTATTACTCTAAATAAATATCTTTTCATTCGACAATTCTGCAACCTTGCAGTGGATGCACTGCCTCAACTATTATGCACGGCTCCTTATCACTATTATTTCTAATGAAACTAGTTCAGTTTGAACGCTTTGACACCTATCTTTACCTTTGGCTCTATGAGTCTCTCATGTCATCTTCTCTCTCACTCTTTGTAGCTCTATCCAAAGCCAAAATCTCCTTGCTATTTATAATAAATCTACATGGGGGCAGCATTCTGTGTGGAGAAAGGGACAATAAACAACACAACAGGATAACAAAAAAGAACAGCTAAAGCAAAAATGTTACAGAGATAGAATGGTATGCTACTATATGCTACTTATTCTATTTTGTTTCCTAATTTTCATAAACTTTTGATAAACCCAATGAAATCAGCGAGTGAAAGAAATTTGGGTCTCATCATCAACCTACATGAACGTTCACACAACCGACTACAATCTCTCCCAAATTCTATTCGTTAATCTATCTTCACTCACGTAAAATTAGGACTTGAGCTTTGTAAGTATGTCCTAGTTCATATAAATAATAATGAAAAGAAAAGTGTGCAAAACATATCTTGAAAGGGATGTGGTATAAATTCCTTCCTAAAACTATCATAAATTTTGGATATTTGAGAGTTTTCCTTTATTAATATTTTGTTTACATGTGCATTTGAGAAGGTTTTTTAACAGTATCTTGTTTTCATGTAACAATTGAGAGTCCACTTAATAGGACCTGGCCATGAATTCTGGGTTAGAATTAACAGAATTGAAACAATCAAGGAATTGAAACAAAAAGTTAACAAGATGATTGCTATATTACAAGATCTTGTACCTCTGGTTGTGGCTATGAGTCAAAACTCTGGCTTTTGTCAAAGTCTCTAGGTTCAGTCTTTATCACACTCTTTGGCAATACTCTGGCTTGGTTTTGGTGCCAGCCTCATCTCTAGCCTTTCGACAATTATGGCTTCAACATCCAAATAGAACTTCGTTGGATAAATTCTTTGTTAGGGCCTACATTATGTTGCTTGGCTAATGTGGAAATTTCACATCACAAAGTTGTACTCTTCCCTCTTTCCACATTGCTTTCTCTGTTAATTTTTTTCACACAACATCAATGGAATTGCAATCTACATTGTTTTATAGTCAGATACCCGCTATGATAACAACATAATATGTCCTGAGCACTACTTCCAAATAGATTTCATGAAGAGGGAACATTACTGCTAGAAAAGAGTTTTGAAAGGAAGGGTATAGAGCTAATAATCTAGTTTAATATGATGCTCTGTCAAATTTTTACATCTATAGGTCTATCTGAGTGGCCCAGAACCAACTTGGAGTGCATGAATCTTAGTTTCCATACGTGACCATGTGTTATGATTCCTCTTCTCATTTCCCTCCAAACCAATCCGACTCTCATGCACCACTTTGAGATCCAACTTGACCTCAAACTACATCGACTTTTGACTTTGTATGTAGAGTTTAGGTATTAAAATCTCATGGACTTAAAAGGTGAACCATTTTATGTCGAAAAGGAGAATTAAATAATATTAATCAAACACCAATAATATGAGTAGCATCTCGAGTTCAATTCCCTCCTCTTTTCATTCTAGGCATGAACCGAGTAGTCATGTCGCCACATGTAGTGAAGTCACCTTAGGTTGGCGTTGAGGTGAGGAAAGATTGTTTGCCTAAGAAAGGTAAGTTATTGAAGGTTTTCATGCAAGTTGGGTCACTCTTACGACCCTACTCTTAGTTTGTGAACTACCTTAGTCGACACATCCACCCCTTGTCATGGATTCTATGGAGACCCCTAGAATTTCTTTATACTTGTTTCTTAATCCTCTACTACTCATTGGTCCCCTTGTACCTCATGTCCCTTCTCCACAATGTTTTGTTGATATTTTTTTTGTCAACTATGTTGCGGCCTATTTTCATCATAGGTTTTTAAGGTAGTGCGAGTAAACTTGACCTGATCAAGTTACTGACTATTTTCAAGCTCTAAGTTTATGAGAACCCATGGTTTTTGCCATGTTACTCATCTATAATGTAGCCTATTTAAATGTGGAAAGCATTGAGGTAAGCTTGTCCTTGTGACTAGTGGCATCCCAAAAACGATGTCTTTAGACACCACCAATTTTATGTGTTTCATTATCCTACAACTAGTATCACAACCTGGTGAATTTTAGAGTTGTGGCAAAATGGGATGAAGCCCATCAAAGGGGTGCAATTTGTGCTAATGAGAGATTGAATGGATATGGTGAGTGAAAATAATGTTAAAAGGTTTGGTTAAGATATGTATCGACAATGTTATAGATGTAGCGAGAGAGAAATTATATAGATGTGAAAATGATGGCTTTGTAGGATAGTGAAGGAACTAGAGTTTGATGAGAATTGCAGTGGTGTGTATGATTAGATCAGTGATGTGCATGATTAGATCAGTGGTGTGTGAACACCCTAAGGGTTTTGCTCCAAAGAAGGTTTATTCCTCGAGGAAGTTTTAAGACATGTTGGTTAAGGTTACATGTTTCGATAGATGCATACAAGTAGTGTCATGGAACATGGAGTGATCATGTTGCAAAATGAAGTACTTGAATATGTTACTTACTGGCATAAAAGCTATAGGTAAATTTTCAGTGGTTACCAGTGGGATCCTAGCAATAGTTTTTAGACATTGCAACCTCTCTTGGTGCTTTGTGATCCTAACAAGTATTAAAATCTTCACTTCTCCAAAATCCAACTTAGGAACTACATTAACCTCTTCAAAAAACAATTTCACCATAATTCGTAAATCACTCGACTCTAAGTTTTTTTTTTTTTGCATCTTTACAAGCCAAAGACATTTCTGCAGAAATTAATTCTTAGTGGTTCTCATAAAGAAGAGCATGCAGATAGGTGATGAACCAAACTCAATATGTGAAACATATGCACATATGGTGCCTATAAATTATTTGAAAGTATGCCAAAGAAACTTTCCTAAACTAGATGTTGGTTCAAGCAGTTAATTTCAGCAAGAAAGAAATGAAACCAAAACTGGATGGAAACCAAAAAGAATCACACAAGTAAACACAATATTTTATTTGTTAAAACCTTGATAGTGTGTCAAGGAAACAACCACGGGGCAAGGGATTGGATCTTTATTAATCAAAGATGATTCTCCATGATTACAATATCTTGGGCATTCATCAGTTTTATAAGAGACTCTCCTCTATTACATAACTACTATTCGGTATAAAACTAACTAGAAATAGCTAATAAATATTTTACTCAATTTTTTTCACAATTCGTTGTCACATTTCAACAAAATCCACCTGCACAACAATTTTCCTAATCCCTTTTACATGCCCATTCATCAACTCTTCTACAAACCAAGAGAAGCTAAACATAATTGCGGCTTCTCTACTATAACCAACTTCGTGAATATGTCTGCATGATTCTCCCATTTATGGACCTTCTTGAGAGCTACTTTTCCACCATCGATCAGATGTATCAAAAACTGATACCTTAGACCAATATGCTTGGTCTTGTTGTGATAAGCTAGATTTGTATCCAAGTGAATAACACTCTGGCTGACATAGAATACATTCACTCTCTCCCGCATCCTTCCAATCTCATCAAGTAGACCCTTTAACCAGATTGCTTGTTTACTAGCATCTGAAGTAGCTATATACTCTACTTCGATAGTGAATAATGCAACTTTTTCTTGAAGCTTTGAAATCCAGCTAATTGCTCGACCTACAAGAGTAAATAGATAACTTGTAGTAGATCTCCTTTTGTCCAAATCACTTGCATAATCAACATCCACATATCCGCAAAACAATCCTTCACTACAATTAAAGATGATGCAATGATCACTTGTGCCTCTTAAATACCGAAGCACCCATTTGACTTCCTACCAAAGTTCTTCACCTGGATTTTCCATGAACCTACTGTCAACTCTAACTGCATGTGAAATGTCAGGTCTTGTAGTTACCATCACATACATTAAGTTTCTTACGAAATTAGCATATGGTACATGAGACATATACTACTCTTCTTAATCAGTTCTAGGACTTAAAACTAGAGAAAGCTTAAAGTGGGAAGCTAATGGAACATTAACAAGTTTCACACTATTCATACCAAGATTTTCAAGTACTCTTTCAACATACTTTTGTTGCGATAACCAAATCTTACCATTTTTCCTATCTCGGCGTATCTCCATGCCTAAGATATGTTTTGTTGCTCCAAGATCCTTCATATCAAATGTCCTAGAGAGTTGAGCCTTTAACCTGTTGATCTCTTTCATGCTTTTGCTTGCAATAAACATACTGTGAACATACAAAACTAAGATAATGAATATGCCACTGAAACTCTTGAAGTATACATAATGATCATACTCACTTCTAATAAAATTTTGGCTCACCGTGAAGGAGTCAAACTTCATGTACCATTGCTTGGGTGACTGCCTTAGGCCATACAATGATTTCCTGAGCTTGTAAACAAATCTTTTGTTGTGACCTTGTATAAAAAAATTTGGTTGTTCCATATATATCTCTTCATCCAAATCACAATGTAGAAAAGTTGTTTTAACATCTAACTTTTCTAACTCAAGGTTAAGTAATTCAATTAGCACCAACACAGTACGAATAGAAACAAGTTTTACAACTGGTGAAAAAATCTCATGAAAGTCAATACCTTATATCTAAGAATATCCTTTTGCTACCAGCCTTACCTTATACCTTTTGATACTTCCATCAAATTTCCATTTTAATTTGAAGACTCAATTCCATCCAACAACACTTCTCCCTTCAGGAAGTTCTACAAGGTACCAGGTATTGTTCTTGGCTAAGGAATCCATTTATTCTTCCATAGCCATTTTCATTTTTTGGCTATCTGTATCATCTACTGCTTCCTGATAATAATAAGGTTCCCCATCTTTAGTAATCACAGCAAAAGACGAAGCAGAATCTTCATACCTTTTAGGAGTTTTTCTCTCCCTTGTAGACATTCTTGGAGCGACTGGTTGATGAACTGGTTCAGAAACATCAAAAGTATCCTTTGTATCTTCATCAACTTTTCCTCCAGAAGTCTCGACTTCCTTTTGACTTTCGAAAAAAGGTCTAGCCTCCAACTGAATTTGTTGATTTGGCGATACCTGTTCCTATTCAATTATTTCAACATTTGATCTTAAAAGAGAAGATTCATCAAATGTTACATATCTACTAATGATTATCCTTCGTGAAGTAGGATCTCACAACCTGTATCCTTTCACCGCATAGTCATACCCAACAAAGACATAACATTTTGAATTTGGATCTAATTTTGAACACTCATTTTTAAGAATAAGAGCATAGGCATCACAACCAAATATCCTTAAATGTGAATAATCACAAGACTGACCTAACAAAACTTCTTGAGGAATTTTACAATTAATTGCTACTGAAGGTGATCTATTAACTAAATAACAAAAAGTGGATACTTCTTCTTCCCACAACTCCTTTTGCAGGTCAGCATTATTGATCATGCTTTTGGATATTTCCATAAGAGTCTGATTCACACGTTCAACGACACCATTTTGTTGAGGAGTATAAACAACAGTTTTATTTCTAACAATTCCTTCATCCTTACAATATTATTCAAGTTATAGAGAAGTAAATTCATCACCATTGTCAATTCTTAAACATTTAATTGATTTGCCTATTGTTTTTTCTACCATTGCTTTAAATTGTTTAAATGCATTGAATACATTAGCTTTCTTTTTTAACATAAAGACCCAAATTATTTGGGAGAAATCATCAATAAATGTTAAAAAATATAAAGCACTACCATAAAATGCATCAGGAGATGGTCCCCACATATTAGAATGAATATAGTCCAAAATTTCTTTATTATTATGACTTCTAGTTTAAAATCTCTCTTCACACTATTTTCCATACACACAATGTTTACATAAATCCAACTTCAAGGATTTCAAATTGGGAAGTATTTTACTGTTCATCAGTATTTGAAGACCTTTCTCACTCATGTGACCCAATCGTTGATGCCACAGGCGAGTAACTTCTTCTTCTTTTTCCAACACAATTGCTAATTCACTGACCTGAGTACTTCCTTTGAGTGTGTAAATATTTCCGACCTTTTCTGCTTTCATAACAACTAGGACGCCTTTTAAGACTTTCAACACTCCATTCTGACTTGTAAACTTATAACCATCTGAGTCCAAGACTCCCAAATAAATCAAATTTTTCTTCAGTTCAGGTACATGTCTAAGAATAGTTAGTGTTATAAATGTGTTATCATACATTTTAACCATGATATTTCCCATCCCAATAGTCTCACATGATACATTATTACCCATAAACACATAATTACCATTTAAAACTTCATATGAAGTAAACCAATTTCTGTGTGGACTCATGTGATGAGAAACACCAGAGTCTAACAACCAACTTTCAAATTTTTGAGAGACATTACATACAGGTAAAGTTTCATCTATCATACATAATAATTCAACAAATAAAACTTCATCTATCATACATAGTTATTCAGCAAATAAAACTTCATCTATCATACATATTTATTCAATAGATAAAACTTCATCTATCATACCTGAATCAACTTGATTTGCTTCCTTCTTTGGACTTTCTGACTCTTTCTATTTCCAATAGTATTTCTTGAGGTGTCCAATTTTATTGTAGTACCATCATTTGGCTTTACACTTTTTACCCTTTTATTTAGACATGGAAGAGCCATGTGTTTTATCCCCTCTTTCTTTTGACCACCCTCTGGTTATCATGGCCTCTGATGCAGAGGTTTCAATATTGGACTTCTTTCTTCTAGAACTAACACAACTCCCACAACTGAATCAAATTCCAAGGACTCAGTTGTGCTCAAACTAATAGAGGTAACAAAGTGGTCCCATGACTCAGTTAGGGAACACAACTAGGTGAAAGCTTTATCTTCTTCCTAAAATTTAACTTCCATATCCGTCAATTGGAAAATAAGTATATTAAAAATAGATAGACATTTTGAAATTTTTGTACCCTACTTCATCCGAAGACTGTAAAATTGTCGTTTTAGATAAATTATGGTGGTTAACAATTTGGTCATATATAAAGTTTCGGATTTTCCCCACAAACATGCTTCTGAAGTTTCTTAAACTATATTAAAGAGAACTTCATCTGCCAATCATAACCTGATGGTACTAAGAGCTCGGGCATCCGAGTCCTCCCAGTCCAAATATGTCATGCCAATAGGTTTCTTCTTCTAATGCTTTGTGAAACCCTTGTTGCACCAACAAATACCTAAATTTTCATTTTCATAATGCAAAGTTGTTCTTGCCATTGAATTTCTCCCCCTCGAACTTTGCATTCATCATTTTTGCCATTTCTTTCCTACAAATCCTCCTACTATGGTTTCTTGATTTATCTTCTTTCTTAATTTCCAACTAGGGTTTTATTCCACACCTTTTAGTAAGCTAGGGTTTCAAAAATAAATTATGATTTCTAGGTAAAACAAAAAAACATTGATTCTGGTATTCTTCTTTAAACTTTCCAGAATTAAGTCCTATTCTAATCTTTTGAAATCCCTTTCAATTTAGAATTTCAAAATAAACTTCCAATTTCTTCTATATTGTTTTTAATTTAGAATTCAAAAAGAGTTTCCATTTAAAAAAGTACAGAGAATTTCCCTTTTCTATTTTACTAGATTTCTTTTTACTGAAAAATTTGAGCTCTTTAAATGCACTTATCAAATCCCAAAAAACTAAACTATTTATCTGTTCAATAAGAAACCAATTTCTTCTCTTTTAACAATTCTGAACTATGCAATTTAAATGTATTCAAGAAAACTACCTGAGCTAGGTTAGCATCGGGCTTATTTCTATGAACATTCGATGGCTCTATCAACTTATTTTCTTCCACTCATGACAACTTGACATGGCTCTGTCAGCTTCTCCCTCGAACTGTGGCTCACAAAGTTTTCACGGCTTCTATACAAGTTTCGTGGCACCTCCATTGTAAACTGAGGCTCACTTTATCCAACAAAAAGCCCTTCTGCGACAGAGACATGGCTGAGATAATTGCTCGAACAATGGACAATGGCGGCAGTGGTATTAGTTTTCTCTTAGCCCTTTAACTTGCGGTTCTTCCCCTTGTTCCACGACAACGAATAGAGTCTTAAAGATATTGACTTCGACAACTTTGTGCAGGGTTTTCCCAAACATCAGCCCCTTCTCTCCATCTGTGGCCATGCTTCATAATAGGTGCTTCAAACTAAGGCTTTCAACAACGTCGTGATCCTCTCCAATGGTGGCAGCTCAATACACCATGATTTGCAAACTAAGGTGTTTCTCTTTTTCTCAACGACATCCCATCTTCACCTAGCTCTGATACCACTTGTTGTTTTGAGCAGTTAATTTAAGCAAGAAAGAAATGAAACTAAAACTAAATGGAAATAAAAAAGAATCACACAAGTAAACACAATATTTTACGTGGTAAAACCTTGACAGTGTGTCAAGGAAACATCCACGGGGCAAGGGATTGGATCTTTATTAATTAAAGATGATTCTCCATGATTACATTATCTTAGGAATTCATCAATTTTATAAGAGGCTCCCCTTCGTTACATAACTACTATTCGGTATAAAATTAACTAGCAGTAACTAATAAAGATTTTACTCAATTTTACACAATTCATTGTCACAATTCAACACTAGAGATCTACATCTCATTCATTTTGATCTAATTTGTTGTTATGATGGATCTCTACCCACTATAACAATCATTATCTCAAAACCTTGTGGCTTTCAATTTGGAAATAATAATAGGTATCAATGTTGTTGAAGTAATACCACCCATTCTCCCACTTATTATAAAACATCGAACAATAATTAATCAAAACTAAGTAATTTCTTTGCATTCTTTTAAGTTGGTTTCTTGATGATTGCTTAAAATTCATGAAAACATGAGGCATATATGACACTTATTTGTTTTTTGTTGATTGGTATCTCATTTGTAATGTGGATAGAGGTTGATTCAACAAGCCATGTGATATTCACATAGTATTTTAAGCAAGTCCTCAAATTTTCTTTATGTGACTCACCTATATTTCAAGATGACAAAGGTAGTTCAAGGCAGCGGTGAGGGGAATAAAATATTAAAATAAATTACTTTTACACTTATAAAACAATTAATTTTTTTTTTTAAATAAAAGTATTATATAAGTTTTAACTCACCCTACATGAAATTGAAACAATTTCCCTTTGTAAATTACTCATAATAAATCTCCTCTTGAGTCCCTGCATTTTCTTTATAAGACTCACCCATATTTGAAGATGACAAAGATAGTTTAAGGTAGCGATGAGGGGATAAGTTATTAAAAATAGCACAATCACAACGGTGGATCATGGTTGACTATGATTCATATTATAAACCCAAACCCAAGGGACTTATACTAAAAACCCAAGGGAATAATACCATTTTTTATAAGACTCACCCATATTTGAAGATGACAAAGATAGTTTAGGGCAGCAGTGAGGGGGATAAATAATTAAAACTCGCACAATCACGATGGTGGATCATGGTTGACTATGATTCATATTATAAACCCAAACCCAAGGGACTTATACTAAAAACCCAAGGGAATAATATTAAACCCAATGGCATAATATAAACCCAAGGTATATAAACACTAAGATAAAGATTATAAACCCTTAAATAAACATGGCTAACCATGGTTTATTTTGATATTGAGACAATCTTTCTCACAATGCAACGTTCGACCATGCTCAACCATGGTTGAACCGTTAGATTAATAAAGAAATAATATAAACCCAAGGTATATAAACCCTAAGATAAATATTATAATCCCTTAAATAAACATCGTTGACCATGGTTGATTTGCATATTGAGATAATCTTTGTCATAACACTAGCAGGAAATGATGAAATTAATGACTAGGTGACTAAAAAAGTTAGCCACCACAATTATTTCAAGTGAATCACTACTAAATTTGAGCAATTTTAAGTGACCGAACTAAAAATGACTAACTTAAATGACAAATTTAGTCTATGGATAAAATATATGATTAGATAATAAGTGACTAAACTAAAAGTGGCTAACTTAAATGATTAATTTAATCCAGGATTAAAATATATGAATAGATAATAAGTGACAAAATGAATAATGATTAATGTAAATGACTATAATAGTCCAAGAATAAAAATATGACCAAATAACAAGTACAACAAGTATATGAATTAGTCATTTATGTTAGTAATTTTTAATTGTGTCACTCCACAAATGAAAATTTGAAATTTTAATACCAAAGTGTTACATTTCACTACAGGGGTTTTTGAATCCATTTGTAGTGTTAAAATTTAGAGACGAAAGGGTCTCATAATCCATCTACAATGTTAAAATTATGAATAAACTTCTGTCTTTAAATTAAGTTTAACACTGTAGATGGATTCAGAGACCCCCTTCTTTGAATCCATATGTAATGTTAAATTTAGAGACAAAGCTTGAAGAGGCGGGCACCAACTAATTCCTAGTTGAAGTCTGCAACTTTGGAGTTGACATCGCGGGTTAGTTGGGTTTATATATTTCCTATCTTCATGCATTTTTACATGTCTTCATATATTTTTGTGTTTATCTACTATGTTCTAACATCCCTCAAATCCATGTTTCCGACATCAATAATAGGCATATCATAAAATAGTATCTAAGGTCTCCATTCAACAAGCAAGAAGTAAGGGATCTAGAGTTAGTGTCTTCTGCAAAAGTCATAGATCACTGGGTTGAATGGAAACACATTTAAAAGAAGGAGAAAAAAGAAAGCTCACTACCTCTTCATGTTTTGAGCTAGAAAACACAATACCACTATTTTAAAAAGTGCACAAAATTCAAATTGAAGCATAAACTTATCATAATCTTACTAAATTATTGAAATAAAAAATATGATACCTTATATAACCAACCTAGAGTGATCTTAACTCTAGATCTACCTCACACACAGAGGAATCAAACCTCTTTTCACTCTAAAATGGTTGTGCATATTTTAATGTAATTTAATCTAGTCATATGTTTTATTAATAATTATCTTTATAAATGTTATGTTTATTATGTTATTTGTATGTACTTTAACTAAGTCAAAATCATTATAGAACATTACATTACAACATCTCTATCCTAATAAATTGGAAATTAACTCTTAACGCAAAAACCACATATTTAATAAACCAAACAAATAGTTATATTTACACTTTTATTCATATAATTAAGATACTTTTTATTTAAAACAAATTACCCCATCATGATCCTAATGATAATATACTTTTTATTTAAAACAAATTACCACCATCACCATCCTAATCATCTAATGCGATTTCCAAAAGGCCATAAATATAAACATAATCATCTAGTGCGATTTCCAAAAATCCATGAATATAAACATTTTGTTATTTCAATGGTTTCTACACCATTCATGAGGCAAATAACCATTGGATCCTCCGAGGATAACCTCACATAACACATAGGCTATTTCAAGGATCCCACTCATTCTTGGTGTTCTAAATTCCCATAATTGTTTTATGGCTACCTTAACTCTCACTTTACAAAGTTATGGGATTGAAATGGGACATATAATTTCATTTCCAACATCTAAAAAGACTTTGGCGGGAGCCCACACATACTGCTGAATTGGTCCATGTTGTGGTATATTCTCTACATCTAAACCAAATCAAATTCTTTGGACAAAATTTTGGTGCCATAATTTCCCCGAGGCATATTTGGATGCCCATAGCATCAATCAACTTGGGATGCTACTACTGGACCCTGCAACACATTCTGCAACAAACTCATGGATTTTAGTCCTCAAAATCAATTTATGGATTACTGTATCCCAACATTCTCATTATTTAACACTCCCATCTAACACTCAATCATCTCTGGAGACAGAGTCCACCAATAACTTGTAAGTGTATGGACCTTTCATTTCATTATTTCTTTGAAATTTTTGTACTGTAATGGTATAGATGATGGGCGCAAAGCTATGTGATTTGTTCTTTCTCCTATTGAATACATTGTTTCAAATCATCTATTATTGAAAATGTTCTGGTATCCATAGATTTGGATTTATCTCTTTCTACATGATATCTTAATTTTCTGAACTTCTCTTGCTACTCGGATGTGGATCCATCCTAGTGATGGATTTCTTCCGTGTTTTCTGATTACATCTAGGATTTTCTCTTTTCTCTTTATGATGGTTAATTAGTGTGAGTGTCATTTTTATGCTTTTTCCATTTCATTTTCACATTTCCAATAAGATACGGTACTATCAATGAAATGAGAGAAATAAGGGGTTTTAATGCTCTGTATGTCTAGATGTAGAGTATTCAATCTAAACTTATTTAAATTTGACAGGGATATCACCTTGATATACATAACATTAGTTTCCCTAATGGGTGCCTATTGCTCACCCCAATTTCATGGTAGCTTTTGGACCGTGCCTCTGATTATTTTTCCATATTTCCCTATGACGATTGTTTCTTTCACTCCTTATTGACAATGTTCTTTAAATGCATCTGCGATGTTTTTCCCCTTTCTAGTAGTAAATGTCCTGCATTTTTTTCATTGGTTTTCTCCTTTTACCTTTAGATTAAGCTTAGATGTATGTCAAGAAGACCTTGCAATTAATCTCCACTTCTCTAAGGCTCTTGTTCTCTTTGCAACCTCCCCTAATCAAGTCAAAATTCCATTTCCCCTCCTATGATGTTGGCACAAAACTCATATGAAAATATTAGCTTAATGGCTAGTAGAATATTCAAGAGGCTCTCATACATGTTGATAATCCTAAAGAGCCTTTTTCAGGGGATAATAACTTATCACAACCACCTCAAACAAATTGAGTAGATGCATGATAGCACCTTTTGTAGTCTCAACAAAATAAGTGCCCCAAATAGAACACAATTGCTAAATCATCTGAACACAAAGGTGTTTTTCACTTCCAAGAAGAACCTGAACTACACTTTTTATAGTCCGATTCCATTTCTTGATCTTCCTTTCCAAATTTCCCAATCCATCTTTTGAATTTCTTTAACACCGAGTTTTGTACTCTGAGACAGTACAAACTTTGAGACTCATTGAGGATATCTCTAAAAACAATACTATAAACCTTACAATGCTCTCATTCATCCATGGAAGAAATCGTATTTTTGACAATGTCTTTAACATAGAATGAATATTTTACTAGAAAACACTTTTACAGTTGTATGCAAGGGCGGTGAAGTCAGTTCTAGTTTTATCTCTTCGATGGTATGCAGGAATGATGTATAAAGGGTTGCTGTTGTGAGTTTTAATTCATCATATTTCTAGTGGTTGATTCGGTATTTCCTGGACAATAGTGTGCTCTTTCACAGGGTTATAGGTTTTTGTTTATGGGTTTTGCCATTTTTTTCATCAAGAAGCTCAAGGAAGAAGAAATGGAAACTACTTTGGCACAATTAGCTAAACGTATTCAATCCATCGATACTAGAGTGGAATAAATCCAACAACAACACACACATCCATTCCCAAGTCATAGTCATATGACGGATAGTCCTGTAGTAGGATAAGGGCTCCATTAGAGGTGCACTTGATAACATCAGGGCTCTCTCAATCCAAACTGTGTCCAGTTATAGGCATCAATTACATAAAACAAAAGCAGAGGTGAAAAACAGGAAAGGAAGAGAGGATGCATGCTACGTGTTTGATGAATTGAGTGTATAACAACTGAATTTACAGTCCTTGGTTTTGCATTATTTTTACAAGACTTCTGATGGACCTACATATGGACGTTCACTAATTCCTTCAAATCTTTTCAGAGCCTCCAACTTTTTCTGAACCCATAGAAATAATGGTTGAAGTTCAAGGGGTTCAACTTGAAACTAGGATCAATGAAAAAATCATGAAGTCAAAATTTTCATTTTTGGACAGCCTAAGTAAAACAAATTTTGTAGAAAATGGAATTTCTAGAAACTGAAAACAAAAAGCTCCATTCTGAAATACACACCCTCTCTACCAAATTTTCGGAGGTGGAAGGGGACAATTTATCCCTTAAGAAGATGTTACATGAAAGGAAAGAGCAGGAAAATCTCCATCCTCCCAATGATACATTGCATGCTGAAATTCTCGACCTTAAAAGAAAGCAGGAAGAAATCTGATCCCAACAGTCCACCTTCAAACAAGAAACTGGGACACACATCAATCTTGGGTATAGGTAATTCAAGAAAAGGATAAAACTCATACCCCACTTGTGGTAGCTGAGGAGGTGGTGCAAGCAATACTTGTGGAAGAACACACCATACAAGCTAGAGAATTGAATCTCAAGGTGAGAGGTGTCCCCTTACCTCACTTCTCTCTGGCTCCTATAGAATTGGGGGCTAGGTTCCTTAAAGTATACACTTATCCTCCCTGATATAGCTATGGATAGAGCCTGGTTGGGTTACAACTCCATTCTCTTCCTTAGCTTTCAGATTGAATATGATCGACTCTATTCCCTCTAGGCTAAGCAAAATTTGTTTTCTCTTCCAAATAGGATTTTCTTCGGTGAGGACCTCCCTCGAGCACAGGCTATAGAAATTGAACAATCTAGAGAACATGTTACAGCAGTACGACATGCAATGAAATTCGTATTTATCAGAAATATTTTGGTAGTCATTCGGGAATCCTTCCCACCTAGGTGGGAACCCCGAGCTAGAGGTTCTAAATGATGGGCCTGCTTGGGGAGACGACAGGGTACAACCATCTTTATCCGTTACTGGAATGGAAATGGATCCTTTTGGTTGTCGTTGAGACTTTTTCATGATGCTCTCAAATTAGCGAACACTCTCTTCATGACCGAGACTCATGCAAGCCTTGTTTGATCTTTCCCATATATTTTAGGTTACCAATGGTTCTCAATTGCAGACAAGATACGAGGAGATCGATAGGGGTTAGAGGATTGAGTGAAGTTACTTGTCTAGCTAGTGACTGACTCCAGAACACGGCATCTGTGGACATGGAACATGATCTTTCCAGGTTTATATGGATTCATATTAGTGTCATAATATTTCATTCAAGGGACATCTACATTGCACTCTGTTACTTTCCCCAGTCCCTTCACCATTTTCCATCCATAATGGCTCAAATGGGGACCCCTTTATAGACTTGTACACCCACATAAACCAATACTCTATTGTTGGGTAAGCCATCCTCCTAGGTGACTTCAATGCTCGTACTAGAGATCTCCACATCCCTCTCCAGGATCGATCAAAGGATGTGCTTTGTACCCAAGGGATAGATCTAGATTCATTTGGGCATCAATGGATGTTAGATGATGCTTTGGGGCCAATAATAATTTATTGAAAGCATCTATTGTAGTTGGGGAAATCATGAGAGTTTTTAGTTCTAAATGGTCTTCCCTATTTCCCAGAATCTCGCTTTTCCATGTGTCAGCCATATGGAAGGGGTGCGAGTGTACTTGATTATTTCCTCTCTAGCCCAAACTTGATCCATTTTATTCGCCATATATCGGTCTAACCCATCCCCCTTACTGATCATTCACTTCTTTTCCCCTCTCTCCAATTTTACCCTCCCCTTCCACCCCATCCTTCCCCTTGTGGCCCACCTCGAACCACCTTTTGATTTGAAAAAGGTGATCTGGACATCTTCTTCTTTACCCTATGCAATATGCTCGCATCAGAGACCTACTTCTCCTTGCTTGATTCTTCTTCCATTAAATACACCTGTATTTCATCTGCAATTTGGGAAGAAGCACTCAAATCCTTCCCTCACACCACCTTTTCCACTTCGACCTCTCGAAAAGTTAGATCTTGCCCCATGAATGAATGGTATGATGATGAATGCAAGATTCTACATCAAGAACTTCGATATGCTTTCACCCACTCTCAACCCTTCTACCCTAACCTCAAAGCTTCTTACCATCATCTCTTTGTTGTAGGAAATGACTCTTTATCTCTCATAGAAGAAAAGAAATTTATGCTCCCCTTACCCACTCCCCTAAACACTTTTGTCATAACATCCTTCCTCGACAGTCCCCTCTTCCATCTGACCTCGACCCTACATCTGTGTTTTCTCACACTTCCAACCTTGATGATATTCTGGGGTAGAGCCAAATTCATGTTACCTCCCCACCCTCTTCCTATTACCTATTCTCAGACAAAGATATTAGAGAGGCCATTTGGGTGATGAGAAGAAAAAAATAAGGCAATGATGAAGGCTACAAAGTGGAGTTTTTTAAACATGGTTTCCATGCTTTGGTTAGCGGATCTCTTCAATCATGTAGTAGGTAAAGGCTTTCCACCAGCATGTATACACCACATCATTCATCCAATCCACAAATTAGGCCCCCTCTCCAATCCCAATAACTATAGAATGATCATGGTGGGCCACACTTTCTCGAAGTTGTATGCTATTGTTCTACATAGGAATCTCTCCAGTGAGCTTGATCATAGACAAGTCAAAGCTAGGGGATAAGCAGGATTTCGACTAGTTCATCAGACCATTGACCACATCTTCACCCTGTGCGATGTGATTGAGGAGGCATGACATCACTCTTCGAAATTCTACTATTGTTTAATAGATTTTTGGAAAGATTTTGACTCTGTTCTGAGGGAGGCCTTACTCCAGAGACTCAGAGATATTGGCATCTTGATGATCCTATTGATAACTATTACATGCATATATGAGTCCTTCCTTGGTCATGTTTGCATGGCCCATGGGATGTCCGATTTCATCTGAAGCACTATTGGTTTTAAACATGGTTTTCCATTGTCCCCTACCCTGTTTGGGATCTATATTGATGAGTTGGAGGATTTTCTACATGAGAATATGAAAGACACTGATGGTTTCCTTCTTCACCAAGTCATGATATCTATTCTACTCTTTGTTGATGATGTGGTCCTCCTCTCCTCATCTCCATAATGATTATAGAGGTAGCTAAATGCCTTAGCTCTGTTTGGTGATCTTCGACAATTGACAGTCAACCTGGGTAAAACCAAGGTTATGATCTTCAATGGGTTGAAAAAATTTTTAGACATTCACTTCCTATACAGAGGAGAGGAGCCTGAGATCACTAACACAATATGTACTTGGGGGTGAAATTCTGAGGTCCCCGCTTCATTTTGCGACCAAACTTTAGCCTCGGATCAACAAAGGATATGGATCCTTAGCCCTTCTTGAAAGACAATGCTTTCAACATCAATTCCAAGACATCTCATCCAAGATGAACCTCATGGACACCTTGATTTGTCCCGTGGTTCTATATGGCTCAAAGGTTTTGGGACTCTCTTTACTTGAGTCAAATTGGCCTTTAGTTGGGGGAGTCGATACTCTTCTTCTCTATCGTATCATTAGATGTAGACAAACTATACCTCAGCACATCATACTTGTAGAGTTTGGAGCTCACCCCTTTCGTCTTAGGACAATCTTCAGTTTGGTCACATTCTTGCATCATGTCTAGGGATTTATAGACTTGATAAATAGTAGGTACCATTACCCTTACTTGGCATATTTCTCTTCTAATATATTGCTTGTTGTACTCCCTCAAGTCGAGCTAGATATTGGTTTACAAGAGTTTCAAATCTCTTAGAGTCAGTGGGAATTCACTTGGATCGTCTCCCTCCTTTATGATATTCCTTGGATGCTCATGCTCACCTTCTACCTACTAGACAAGAGTCGAACGAGATCATCAGGGAGGACATTTACAGGCAGTTCATCCAGGTCACCTAGGTCAATCCTTCGGGAGGGTTCCACTCAAAGATGGCCTTCTATGCTAAGCACTTCTTGGATCTGAGAGATGGGCTCATTATTCGATCCCAATATATGTTTCACCACTGGATACATGCTCTTTGCATTCTTGTAGACCAGTTTAGAATAGGTTGTCATAGGCTTTGGGTAGAGATGGATCACCAGATCAATAGACCATACAAAATCTATCATGTGTGTCATTTACAAGAAGTAAAGATTGAGGTACACTTCATTTTTGGATGCCCTATCTATTACGAGATTAGAGGAAGGTTCCATTGATTGTTCAGAGACTCTCAAACCCTCACAGACTTTATCAGGTATCCCAACCAGACATGTATGGCCCTATATATGCAAGAGGATCTCAGGTTCCAAGCACATATTCTTCAGCCTCCCATTAGACCAGACCCCACACAAAGGATCACAGAATTTTTCAGGGTACTACCTTCAGACAAGGGGCATAAAGAGAACTATTGATATCGTTTCATATCTAGACTCTATACCAATGATGATCTATGGGACCTCACCTTACCACACGAGACCTCAGTAGTGAAACCATCTCAGATCCATCCCTGATAGATGGACTGGGTCCTTCAGACCTTAGCAGTACACAAACTCCCACAAACAATGTGTTAGTGGACAGTCTGCACCTCCCACTGACCCTTCATTAGCCCAACAAACTTTGTGGATTTTTTTTCAATGTTCTTCATCTAGCCTTAGATGTTAGGGGAGATGAGTCTAACCCTCAGACCAATTAGCCCCTAGATCTTCTCCATTAGGGCATTCCATACATTATATATTTTATGTTCCTACATTGCACCTTTTATATTCATGCATTGCATTTTTTATAGGAGACCGTTTAGTTCTCCTGCATTTTATGGACATCATTGTACTCAACAATCCATTTGACCTACTTTGTGGTCATTAGCTAGACATAAATATAATTATCTTATCTTATCTTATCTTTCCCTAGTGGATTTATGTTATCTTCTCCAATATATATTTTCAATTAAAATTATCGCACTAACTAATTTTCTAGTATTCTTTGTCTCTGATTTCACAAGGATATACATCTTTCTTGAATAGTATACATGATGCATGAGATCTGAGCCATCTCTGATCTAAAAATTACAATATCTAAAAGGTTAATGGATTTGTTAGATTATAAAAAGTTTCTTCACACCATCTCTTGCATAAGGAGGTATCTATCATTCAGATTACATCCTAACCTAATACACTCTTTCCTACTTGTTGGTCAAACCTTTTATCCTAAAACGGGTCTCATTTTCTACAAAAATTGATAATAGAATGAGTCCTATACTCCGCAACAACCAATTATAGAAAAAATTTGTGACCCTGCAGTTTGATATAATTTTCTTAACTCTCTCTGGTTCTCTTTTTTTATGTATTTATGAGGTACCACATTCATTGGAAAAAAATAGGGCTTGGCCATGCTTATTTCATAGGTTTCTGAATAATACTTCTTCTACATCAATGTCTGGGCTTTGTTTTGCACTCCTGAGTTGAAGTAGATTTGTGTGAAGATGAAGAGAAGCCTGTAAATTTTAAATGTATTTCCACTATGCCAACTCTGTCTTTGATCAATCAACATTTAGGTTTTCATATATCTACTGCTACAAAAGGTTTTATCTATGCTCTTTATCCGAGGTAAGAACATGTGTGAAGTTTAAGGGGAACAATGATTGGGTAAATTATATTGTGTTTGTGAAATATATGTCCATTTATAACTTAAAGATTTATCATGGAAGTGGAAATGATTCAAAGGTGAGTGACCTGTTTGGATATTGACAATGAAGATCTCCTAGTTTCCAAGTAGGCTTCTCCGATACCATAGGGAAAGCTGAAAATGTTGAAGAGAGAAGGGAAAGCCCTTGGTAATGATAGAAGACAATTTTCTCTTACTTATCAAAATAATATTGTTGATGATAGTGATCTCATGGACTACATGAATGCTAGTGAGTTTGTGAGTAATGGTCAAGTGTTTATTGCTAGTTTGGAGAAAATAAAACATGAAGAGGAACAATGCATTTCCCAAAACAAGTTTTTGCAATCTCCTAGGTGAAGCAGAAAAGGAGGATGATAAAAAATATCATCAACTTGATAATGTCCACACTGGAACTGACATTCTTGAAACCATAAACACATCCATGAAATACTTTGCTTCTAAAAGTGACAAAGATTATGAACATTCATGAAGAAGACAAACAAAGTAAGAAGCTAAAGAAGAACCCAGTTAGCAAAGATGAATTCATAACAGAATCATCAGATGAATTTCTTATACTAGCATCATGCTCCCTTGAGAAGGAGGAGTAGAAGAGGAAGAATAAGGAGGAGGGTTCACAAAGAAAATTCAAAATATCTTCTAAACCTTTGAATACAATGAAAAAAAAAGTGACAAAAAGGTAGATCATTGCATGAATAGTTTGATAGGTTTTAATTCACACATTATTTCAATGTGGGTTCCCATTTTCTTTCCATAAAAAGAAATCTAACCTTGAGGAGATACATGCCAAATCCTAATGGCTTTTATAATTTTTTCTTGATTGTTGTCATTATGTTACCTCTTTTTTCCTAGATACTCTTTTAGGTTGTAGTAATTGGCAATGTATTTGAAATTCATATTTGTAACTTTTATTTGTTTTGTGTTTAAGAACACCAAATGCTTGTTTCAAACCATAGCCAACTATTGGGAAATTGATTTCATATGTACTAGAGAAGATTCGTCTTCGAAAGCTACAACTTGAACAAAAGGAGTACTTATATTTTCAATTTTTATCCTTCACAACTTTAGCTGTTATATGTTTGTTGATAGGAAAAAGGATTCAATGGGTAATTATATTAAAGAGTTTGTTTTTTACAACATTGTTTATTGGTGACTTAAAGCAGGGATGGGAAGGGATCCAGTGGAGTGTTACAAAGTTCTAAGGATGGTATATCTTCTAATGATCTTTCATAGGAAAGTCATCATAAAATCCTTTCAGATGGTGATGAGGAAGAATATGAACTTTCGAAGGAGAAGCCTCAAATGGAGGTGAAGTTTGCAGAATAAACACATAAAACAATAAATGGAACATTAAATTACTCAATATTTTTTCTTTCGTTATACCTTGATAGGATGGTCTAATGATTGCATTTGGTAATTAACTTTGCTTTTGTAATGATGAAGGAGATTTAGAAGACGTTAATTTTAGAGATTCCCTTGCAAATGAAAGTCGCATTCCTCAACTCCTAGACAACCATGGTGAAACAAGCCCATGTGAGGAGGTAAGTGCTTGATCGAGATGATTTAAGCCAAGTTCATAGGGCTCTTTTCCTTTTCTTCCTGGGAGGTACACAATATTGACTATAATATCACATCTATACATGTCACACCAAATATTTTCCTTATTTGTTGTATCCATGATTGGATATGTTATACACTCTCTAAGAAGATACGTGTGGTGTTAAATTTTGGGCAAATAAGAAAGCATAATTTGTACGTCAATTTTCACTTAAATATTGTAGTTTTGTGTTTGGTATTGTAGTCCCTTGAGAATTTAATCATGAAATTTGCAAAAGGAAGTGTTTGATTATGCTAGAAGAACAACTGATTTATCGCTTTACCAGTGGAAAATGAAATATTTTTACTAGAATCATTTTACTTGGAAATTGGATCCTATTTATTACCTATGTAGGGTACAAGGAAAGATAATTCCAAGACCAATTGTGTATTTTGAGCACCAATTGAGGACACAAGTTTGAATGAATTTATTTATATATTTTTTTCTTAATAATATATTTATATGTTATACTAGTGAATGTTTATAATACTCAGTGATTGATATAGTTGCCACTTCCTGTACGATTTTTTTTATCAATTTTGAATTGAGTTCTAGAGATGATCAGGAGGAAAATATTAATGATAACACCCAAGAGAATGATATTTTTGATCCAACATTATCAAACGTGAATTTCAAGCTTGATTCACATCCAAATGATGTTGAATAGGCATCTTGCATGTATCTATTGTTTTATTGCTTCTTAGGGCTTCCAAATCTTCCCAACTACATATAAAGCATGATTAATCTAGGGCTTGAAAAATATTCACTCTTATGAGTCCTCTAACTCTACTTAGATGACTGAACTAGGGCATATAACACACAATTGTTCATCACTTATAAAAAAATTCCATGACATCATTTCCAGTGCTTAATGAAAGCCATTTACGTCTACTCTAGATCATGCCTTAGTTCAAACCAAACTACATACCTTAGTCTTTTAGACTCCTGAAGAAGCTAGCACAATACTAAGATTTTGTGGTCCTCAATACAGTGATAACACAATGATTTTGTTATCTTTCTTAGGATGACATCTCTTCACAACCTGCTCAGAAATAAAGGTGAGTTTCTCTCTCTCTTTGACAGACCTTAGGGTAGAATCTTGGTGACTGTCTATGTATGAAACCAGTGCTAAACTAGGACATGAACCCTCTGCCCAAAACCTTTGGATAGACCTCCATCTCCTAGCAACCAATCAACATGAGAACCAAATCAATGTACCTTATTTTTTCTATTGTCATAAAGTAACTTTTATGTGAAATTTCCTTGAGATTTTTGGTGCCTTATAGGGTTCTTGTACCAGCTATAGGTGTTTCCTAAACACAACCCTATGAACCTCTACGAAATAATGTAAACCTCTTCTTTTAGATCTGCAACTTCTGCATGTTTACTTAAGGAAGTGTGGACCTTATTCCAACCTTCATCACAACCTACATGTTATTATTATCCACTAAAATTAGGGTATTGGCCCTTCTTCACAGCTCATACATTTTCAGCCCTGTACATGGAGATTTACACATAGCCATATGCCCAAAACCACAAAAGACTCTGCTAGTAGAACTACAAACTCACCCATTCAGAACCTGAGATAAAGAAACTAAATGTATCTTCCTCTCCCAGCTGACTCAGCTTCTTGAGGGTCTACAACATTTTCTTGTAGAAGTCACAATGATCTTTATGACATGCTTCTATATTTCACCATTAACTTCACTATAGTGTCTCTTAGATTCACGCACATATTTTCATAGAGAGTGTAGAGTTTAGGAACTTCCTTCTTGTTCTTCTCTTGCTCAAATGCTTTATGTTGTTGACATACTTTGATCTCTTACATCCATTGTAAAAGGAGACTTGTTTTCACTGTTGTCACCATGATTTCTCCATAATTTCTAACTTGTTTTGAATTGTTGAGCATTACTTGCGTCAACCTTTAGGAAAGACTTGCATCATGATTACAATTAGGAAGGGAATATATATCATTCTTCACTTATAGGTCTTGCATTAGAATTGCAAATCACTAACAAGGAGGACCCTCAACTATATTTCATCCATAAATGAATATAATCTCTCATCACCTCACAACAAATTACAGATTAGTTTCTCAAGAGACTCATATCAATTTAGAAATCTAGCTGAGACTCATATCAATTTAGAAATCTAGCTTCTTTCAAAGCTCTAATTAGTATAGGCCATCATGAGCTCGTCTTAGTGTGTTAAGTATCATTGTTGAGATAGCCTTAAACTTGTGTGAAGGAGATAACATTCAATGTCAAAATTTATGCATCATTCATTAAAACTTCACATTTCTTTTATTTTTATAAAAAATCTTCATACTCGGACTGTCAAAAGAATTTATCTCAGAGAAACTCAAATTTGCTTAAGGATGATGGTTTCAGAAAACTTGCATCACTATAGTAGAGATGTGCCAACACGAAGTACCCTTCCTCTTTCTGACCTTAGCTCTGATCCCATGATGGAAAATCAAATATAATGCAACTGATGATTGATTCTCATGCTTGGTAAATACTCGTGAAAGTTAAATTTCTTCTTTTTACTTATTATTTCTTCTTCATCAAAAAATTACACAATATTAGTCTTCCAAGATCATAAAGAAACAAGACACACAAAAATTTAGGCTTCCAGGCCATGGCAAAACCCCTCAAAGGAGAAAACTGAACAATCCTCTTATTGAATCTAGTCAAAATGAGATATCCAAAATGAGAGATAAGACAAGTCTTCCACCAATTGACCAAGTCAAACTTTCCTTCAAGTGATATTAAGCAGTCCAAATTAACACATTCAAGTCAAAGTAAAAGATAAACAAATTTGTCTTCAAACTATTCAAATTTCTTAAATTTCGGGTATGTGATGAGGAGCTCAAAAATAGTTCTATCAACACTTCAGAAGTTCGATCTTATACACAAAAAAATGTGAGATTTTCTTTAGATATAATTCAATCAACCTTTTGGAGTATACTTGTAGTTTCTTACTCCATTGTTCTTTTAATTTTCAACTCCTTTAACAAGTTTCATATCACTCTATTCGGTGGATGAATTGAATCTCATGGAGGTCAAACCATCTTCATATGTATACCTAACTAGAGGTTGAACAAATGTCATTGAGGCTGACTTGAAGGTTGTCTTGGTCAATTTCTTGTATACTTAAGACTTCAACAAAAAAAATGATTTTCTTTCTGTTACAAATGTCCAAATAGGACATATGTTGAACACAAATTTCTATGACTCTTGTTGAGCATGAAGAACATGCATGACAAAAAATAAATAATAATAAGTACATAAATAATTATTTTTACATTATGAAGACCGATACTAGTTACATTTCCAACATAAGCCTCCATGCAAGAAACCATGCAACCCTAAGTTTTCTAAGTCTCAGTGCTCTCCTTTGGAATTCCTAACAGACCTTCAATGCGAGGTGTCCTCCAAGTAAAGCAATCTCCCTTCATATTCTGCTTACATGACGTGACCAAGCTCCATAGGTCTCCTACACTCCAAGCAAGAATGTCATACAAGCATCCATACAAGGTCTAGAACTCAAAAAGTCCACTATGCAAGGCCGTCATGCAACACCAAGGATCAGCTACACACCGTGAAGCCCACATCTAATGAAGTACCCCAAAATACGGTATAAACACTTTTGGAGTAAATTTTGTAAGTTAACAATCCTCTATAAAAAGTAACTTGTAAGAAACATGCTTCTATACTCTTTTCTATGACAGTAAATGGGAGCATATTTGACTTCTTCTGTCACTTTAGAAGTTTGTTCCTAAGGCTACCAAAACATCCCTAACTCTGTGATAGATTAACTTCTCTTGTCACTCTCCATAGATTTTACAAATATTCCCATCTTGTCAACAATCTGACTGTTCAAGAATGCTACATCTACGGTTTACACAACCATAACTCTAAAAATCCTTCACTAAAAGACTACTTCTTAGGGCTTCTGGATCTACCCAACTAAATTCAAGGCTTGAATGATCTAGGGCTTGAAAAATATTCCCTCCTATCAGTCCTATAACTCTATTTAGATAACTGAACTAGGGCATCCAACACACTATTGTTCATCACTTATAAACAAAACCATTACATAATTTTTAGTACTTAATGAAATCCATTCACGTCTACTCTAGATCATGCCTCATTTCAAACCAAAAGACATAATTTAGCCTTATTCTAGACTCTTGAAGCAACTAGAACAATACTGATATTTTGTGGCCCTAAATACGGTGAAAAAATAGTCCTTTTGTCACCTTTCTTAGGATCACGTCTCTTCACAACTTGCTCATAAATCATGGTCAGTTTCTCTATATTTTGGACATACTTTAGGATAGAATCTCGATGGTTGTATATGTACCGAAATAGTGTTAAACTAGGACATCAACCCTCTATCCAAAACCTTTCGACAAACCTCCATCTCCTAGCAATCAATGAACATGAGAACCAAGTCAACGTACCTTATCTTAGATGTCTTCTTCACTGTTAGAAGGTAAATTTTATGTGCAATTTCCTTGATATTTTCAGCCTCTTATAGGGCTCTTGTACCAGCTACAGGTGTGTCCTAAACTCGGCCCTAAGAACCTCTACAAAATAGTGTAAACCTCTTCTTTTAGATCTCCAACTTTTGCACATTTACTTGAGGAACTGTGGACCTTATTCTAGCCTTCATCACAACCTACACATTATTAATTTCCACTAAAATTAGGGTCTTGTCCCTTCATCAAATCTTAGACGTTTTTAGCCCTATACATGGTGACTTACACACACCCATATGCCTAGAACCACAAAAGAATCTGCCAGCAAACCTAAAAACTTTCCCATTCAGAACCTGAGATAAAGAAACTAAATGTCTCTTCCTCTCCCAGCTGACTCGACTTCTTAAGGATCTGCAAGGTTTTCTTGTATTAGTCACAATGATCTTTATGACATGCTTCTATCTTTCCCATTAACTTCACTGTAGTGTCTCTTAGATACACACACAAGTTTCCATAGAGAATGTAGAGTGTAGGAACTTTGGTTTTGTTCTTATCTTTCTTAGATGATTTATGTCATTGACATACTTTGATGTCTTACTTTCCATTGTACAAGGGTATGTATATACATCTCAAAAAGGAGACTTGTTTTTACTATTATCACTAGGCTTGCTCCAAAATTTCTGACTTATTTTGAATTGTTAAACATTACTTGCATCATCCTTTAGGAAATAATTGCATCATGGTTATGATGAGGAAGGGAATCAATATCATTCTTCACTGATAGATCTTGCATCAGAATTCCAAATCACTGTCGAGAAGGACTCTCAACTATATTTCTTCCACAGAGGAATATAATCTCCCATCGCCTCACAACAAATTACAGATTAACTTCTGAAGAGATCCATATCAATTTAGTAATATAGCTTCTTTCAAAGCTCCGATTAGTATAGTCCATTAGGAGCTTGTCTTACTGTGTTAATAATCATTGTTTAGGTAGCCTTAAACTTGCATGAAGGAGACAATAGTTAGTGTGAAAAGTATGCATCATTCATTAGAACTTCACATTTATTTTATTTTGATATCAAATATTCATACGCTGACTGTCAAAATCATCTATCGCAAAGAAGCTCAAATATTCTTCAGGATGATGGTTTCAATAAACTAGCATCACTGCAGTAGAGACGTACCAACATGAAGTAACCTTCCACTTTCTGAACTTAGCTCTGATCCCATTTTGGAAAATCAAATATAATGTAGATGATGATTGATTCTCCTCCTTGGTAATTACTTATGAAAGTTAAATTTCTTCTCTTTACTTATTATTTCTTCTTCATCAAGAACTTACACAATATTAGTCTTCCAAGATCACAAAGAAACAAGAGATGTGAAAATTTAGGCTTCCAAGCCATGGAAAAACCCCTCAAAGGAGAAAACCCAAAAATCTTGTTATTGAATCTAGCCAAAATGAGATATCAAAAACCAGAGACAAGATATGTTTGCCACAAATTGACCAAGTCAAGATTTCCTTCAAGTGATCTTAAGCAGTCCAAATCAATGCCTTCAAGTCAAAGTCAATGCTAAACAAATATGTTTTCAAACTGTTCAAATTTCAGAAATTTTGGGTATGTGATGAGGAGGCCGAAAACATGCTTGTCAACACTTCAGAAGTTTGATCGTATACATAGAAAAATGTAAGCTTTGTTTTAGATATAATTCAGTCAACCTTTTGGAGTATACTTGTAGTTTCTTACTCTATTCTTCTTTTAATTTTCAACTACTTTTATGAGTTTCAGATCACTCTATTCGATGGATGAATCGAATATCAAGGAGTTTGAAACATCTTCATATATATACCTGACTGGAGGTTGAACAACTGTCATGGAGGCTGACTTGAAGGTTGTCTTGGTCAATTTCTTGTATACTTATGACTTCAACAAGAAAAATGATTTTATTTCTTTTACAAATGTCCAAATAGGACATGTCTTGAATAGAAAGTTTGAAAAAATCATATTCATGTCAACAAACTTTCATATATACAATTTCCATTCCTTGGGAGATGATTCATTCTCAACATAATCGAAGCCATTAGATAAAATTTCACATCTCTTAGGAAAATTGATGTCATTTAATGGAATTGATCCTATTTGGGGAGGTGCCTAACCAATATTCACAACCATTTGATATAAATCCAATTAACATATTTTATATTACTAATATAAGAAATTAATTTTAAAATAAAAAATTAAGAATATCTTTCTTTAATATAATATGCATTTAGGATTATTAATTTTAATCTATTTATAAAACAATAGACATACACATATATAAATAAAATCATTTGGCCTTAAGTGTTGGTTCAATTTGTTGATTACCAATTCTTAAAGCACCTTTTATTTTTATTCTTTAATTTTTGTGGTTCATGTACTAGAGATTAACACTAGCTACATCCATGGAAAATCCACCTATGTCTAGTTGAGCCAGTTATCTTTCATGTAGAAATGGCTCCCAAGGAGTAAGCATGTCAATATTGGTCAGACTAGAAACTGGGTTAGGAGGATAATAGTGACTACTCCCTACCACTTAAGGTACACCCTGTTACCGGGAATAGTGTCCACTCGGATGCTTCTATTCCCACTAAGACTGGTAGCTATCTTAGAAACAAACAAGTAAAGTCTACTTTCGTTTTCCTTTATGAAAATAGATAAGAGTGGAACAAAGGAGACCAACCTTAGTCTTGCGCTTGATTTCCTTGTTTGATTCCTCTCCTTCCTGATAGAGCTTTTCTGCTTCTTTTTCGTCTGCCCAACTTCAAAGAGCACCTATGGAATCATAGCAACATACTACTATCGAAGAACAAAGATCTATATTCATAAATAACACAGGACCAGATATGTGTTAACCATAAAAATGCATATATAAGTAAACATACAAGAATATGGAGGAGAAACCCTAGACGCTGCCGACTAGGGTTTCAAAAGGACTTTTCGAGGAACCCTAGATG
>APFE030144989.1:329995-350475 GCA_000404065.3 Pinus taeda | reverse complement strand
ATTATCTAAAATTCAAACTATCGACTTTCTAATTTAAAAACGCAAAACAATAAAAACCCCAAAAAAAAAAAAAATTAAGATAGAGAACAAGAAAATATGAATAAGATGACGACTTCAAAAACTATCAAATTTAGAAAATAATTTTTCACATTTCACACACTAGAAAATTAAAAGTCAAAAAATAGGTCATTTAAAAAAAAGGTGTGATGCAGAATACTCACTTTTTAAAATCAACATGAAAATCACTACCATTCTAAAACTTGATTTCATCCTTGAACATGAAAAAAAAATAAAGTTCCAAAAACCATGTTTTAAAAAAAACATGTGTATTCTGCATCACCACTTTTGAAAATCGGGTCATTTTTTTACTATCTCTACGAAACGGGTAACAGTATCAGTTCGCGTTTCAAAGTTTACATTGTTGTTGGTATTTTTGTTTATTTAGGGTACTTTTGGTTGAGGAGGAGGAGGCATCAAGGCAGATGTTTTGGCTTCTTGAGGCCTACATCCTGAAGTTGGATTACCCCGTCAAGGTGGTTGATGTGAATATTGCTGAAAAGTAGGCATAGGATTTTAAGGATAATAGATCCATGGAGTGGGCATAGACTAGGGTGAAGGGTTCGGAGGACACCAAGGCTGATAATGTGCATCATACTTTGTATTGAATGGAGATGTGTAGTTCATACATAGTTGAAACTACTTGGGGGCTTGTCGCCTTTCTTGATTGGCAGAGCATAGCTTCTGCATACACCCTTCTGTTCCTTTGTATACAACTTTCAAACCCGACAAAGATGGACATATTTCATTGGGCTGATTTTCTTTAGCTACATAATATATTTCTTTGACATCGAAAGGAAGCTCATTCCTAGGATGTAGTTTAGAACATTTAGCAAAAAATGTAGCTAATTTATTTATGCTTCTTGTTTCCTCTTGATTTGTAGTGTATCCATTTGCATAGAAAAGTTGTGTAATATATTAATCTTCATTTCCTCTAGCAAACATCCTATCTCATTGTTAGTAATCATGGAGGAGGAAGAGGGACTTACCAAACTTCTAGGGTTCATCTAGTCAAAGTGTCGAGCTTGAGATTTGATATGAATCTGCGACAAAGACCGAATTTGTGCACGTGGTGTATTTCTGGCCCTCTAAGCCGAGTGTTTGATCCAATGCCTTCATACCAATCTATAACGACCCTTGAATCCACTCTATGTAGTCTTGAGTCATGGGAGGCTTTACTTATTTACTATAACCCAAAATCAAAATATTGTTAGGAAGATGGGGATACAATAACCTCATTTTAAAAGGTTGTAGAACTTAATTCTAATAACATGTTTACATTTCTCTCTTTGAGATCTTTTTGGTAATATAAATTTTACCTCAATATAACTCCTAGATTGAAATTTATGCCCTTTAAGAGTGCCACCCATTAAGCTAGGCTACACCATCATTATGCCTCCTTGTTGAATACACATGAGCCCTACTTGTCCTCCATGTCACTTTAATTCCCACAACACATGATGTCCACATGGTCCCTTGATACATCACATGTGCATCTAAATCTAGTTAAATTTGGGCTCACACATTCAGACAAGTCCTTTACCACTCTTGTATCCCTCATCTACTAGATGGCCTAGTGGAAATTATTCACCATGAAAAAGTTTCCATTGGTGTGCCAAATCACTAGCAATTAAAATTCCTTTGAATTAAAATTATATCTAGGTTATTGAAATATATACACCATTCACCACCATGAAAGCATATATACATGGATCTAATCCCCACATAATATAACTAACATAATGCCCAATAATTATTATGTGATGTAGGTCCCATATGAAGGCTAAAAAGACTTTATTTGACCCTAGGATGCATAGGAGACCTGAAAATGTGTGTTTCCTTTGCCACCCACTAATCCTTAGATACAATTTAGCTTGAACGTAATCTAGCATAAGATAAATTCAGCCTTGCACAAAGGCATTTGCCCTTGTGAACCCCCCAACATTCTGGATTCCAAAATTTCGAGAATGAGAGAAAGAAAAAGGGATGAAGTGGAAAATTTTCCACGAAAAATTTAGCACCAACCTAAATGCCAAAATTTCTGGGTTTTAAGGCACAAGGGTCCTTGGTCTTTAATCTCATATTCTACCTCATAACAAGTAATCAAAGAAAAATGTTTTGATACCTAGTATGTGATTTCAACAGGATGAAGGGGGGAGAACACCAACACCAAATTTCATGAATTTTCAATATAACCTCACTAGGAAATTATTCTTGATCAAGACAACTCTAGAACCTCTTGTAGGCTGGTTAAATTCATTTTTAGAACCATATATATACTAATCATAAATATGTGGAATACACATAATTTCATAGCTAAATAATGATAGTTGTGATATGTCTTTAGACATCGCAAGTACATTGAATAGGTTGATCTCTTTATCCAAAGAAATTATTATCAAGGGATGGAAAGAGGGATCATAAAGGCATAGATTATCACACTATTAATCAAAGAGTATTTATCAGTACTATTATCACCTAGATTGACCTCAAGCTGAAGGGAGGCAATGCCGGGGTAACCACAAACTAAGCTCAGCCTAGTAGCTAGCCCTACTAGGCCAGGAGAGGGCTCTCTCCATAGGGATCTCAGTCAAGATGACTGGATCAAGTAAAAGATTTTAGGCTAGGTATAGTAGCTTGAAAGTTTTGATTGAAATTTGTTGGTGTTTTGTTGGATCAAGTGGAGCTGGGGAGTTTAGGTCTAGGAAATTGGGTCAAAAATACAGGGTGTTCTATGGGGCAAGCTAGGCATAGGCTTTAACACTTTAGGCTTGATGATGTGAGGTGTTTAATACTGATGAGGAGCTAAGAAGGGCATGTGAAAATCATGGATCCTTCTTAAACAGTAGAAAACATGAAATGTTGACTGATTTCCTAAGGCAGAGCACTTATACAATGGATTCTACCTATCAAACTTGAAAGCATTCAACTAGAAGAAATGAGATTAATGATGGCATACATAAAAAATGTAAACAAATGATCACAAAAGAAGAAACTGTACTAAAACTCAATACCATAGGGATCCCATAAAAATAGTTGCAAATATTAATAATCTCCTTGCCAAACTGCTTACAATGATGTACAATCAAGCTCTGAGCATCCAACTGAGTCCAGCCAACACAATGATTTAGAAAATACATAATATAGGCTTCAAAACAACAAATCCTAGCCTCAGGGGTTGAATCCATGATAGGAGGAATAAGTTGCACAAAAAGCTGAGCTGACAGCTGAAGACTAGGATGCTGAAATTGGAACATTCTTAGTATGAAGCAAACTGATTCATTCATCTCATTTAATCTTTTCATCTAATGTATCTACCCTAGGTAACATAAATGCACTTTAATTACATCATGATTTTACATTACATAAGTGAAAATATCAAAATCCCATAGGTGAAAAGCAATTTCTGAAACAAATAGTGAAAAACAAATAGGCAGCCTGCCAAGTGCGTAGCGCCAGTGTCAAACGCACAGTGCCTCAAGGAAGTGCGTAGCGCCAACTTCAAGATGATTTTTGACTACTTACCTGATCTCCAAATTTGGCTCATGATAGCTCATTAGAAAGCTTATCCTATCTAGTTTCCAATACTGCCCTTAGTTTCTAATTTGAGCTTGATTTTCCTTTCCAAAACTGCAATCTCCCAAGACTGCTCAAACGCGCAGCGCCAGGCTCAAAAAACAGGGAAAAACATGAATTTTAGGTGGTTTTTTGGCCTTTTCACCTGGGAAATTTGACTTTCACACCTGGAAACGTGGTTTTTCTGAATGTGCATGGCCTTCTGAATCCAATGGTGGTGGCCATTTCTCCAAAAGATGCCCTGAAAAGTGCGCAGTGCCCTAGGCGTTGCGTGTTTGACTAGTGGACTGATAGAATAAATGCAGGAAACTTATAGGGACAACTAGAATACAAAAATTGAGTAAAGGTTCCTCAAAAATGATTGTCATGGCTGATGTTGAAGGCGAGTAAGCCTGAAGTGAAGCCTCCACCAATAGGTCAAGCTTGTCCTCCTCTTCTTGACGAGATAAGGCTTCAATTCTTGCTTGAGCCCTTTTGAGCTTGGCTCTAGCAATTTTGTCTGTCATGGCATAGTATTTGGTCATTTTTCTTTGAACTTCTATGTTTCTATTGGCTTTTGGTTAATAGGTCTTGAAGATTATTGTTAGCACTCTCAAGCCAATATTCCCTGTTCTCATTCATCATTATGCCAAACTATTCATTTAAGGTGAGTTGGCTGGAAAGTTGAGCTTCCTTTTCTCTTTCAAGCTTCAAACCTCGCTTTAGGCCTCTAGTCCTAGGCCACCTCCTAGGCATTTCTTCCTCCATGGGCTCACCATAGTCACCATAAGCTTCCTCAAGTTGGACCTTAGTCTTTGCAGCTTCTCTTTTAGCTTTGATGAGCTGAACTTCTGTAAGCTCATGCTTGGTTTCCATTTTTCTATTTTCCTATTCATAATAAGATATGATGTAATTTTCTCTTTGTATATTCACCTGTAGCCCACCTATCAATGCTTCTTGCTCTTTGAATATCATTCTGGTGGTTTCCTTCTCATCTTCCTCATCTAAGTCTACTAAATCAAAATCTTGCTTCGTTTCATGGGGGTCTTTTACCTGTTTTTGCATTTCTGTTTCATCCTTTTTTTCCTTTCCTTTGTGTACCTAGTTTGCTGATGAAGAGAGCAAGGCCCCTCCCACAATCTATGGGGCAAATACCTGCCTATTTCCTCTCTGATAAGTGTGCACAAAAGTACCTAAATTATCCGCTTCTAGCTTGCTCCTTTTACCCTGATAACTTTTTTCTTTGCCACTATATTCTTTTCTGTCAAATGAAAGAACAAGTTGATGGAGTGGGGATAATGGAGGTGATGGTATGACTGACTCATTAGAGGAGGATGAATAATGCATGGGCTGAGATGAAGGGATGGGGGATGGTGGATGAGATGATGATGGAATGGCTTGAGTGGAAGCTTGAGTGAAAATTGGATTAGCTTTAAATGAACTGCATGCAATGTTAAGATATTTAAGGTGATAAAGAACTATGATTTTTATGAGGGAATGGTGAAATAAACTCTTCATTTGATCTTTGTGTTCTCTTCTCTGGGAAATGTAAGCCATCTTCTCCACACTCTTGTCTTGAGCTTGAAAGCACTTTAGTAGAGCTAAGGAGGTGATTTTATCTCTCCTGGAAAAACACACAGAACCCAGAGGAAGTGTGCAGCACCTGAAGGAAGTGCACAACACCTGAAGGAAGTACGCAGCGTCAGGTAAACACGCAGTGCCTGAAGCGAGTGCACAAATCCAACTTCAAACCAACATTTGAGTGTCTTCCCAATGTCCAAATTAAGCACATGATATCTCATTGGAAAGAATGTCAAGTCTACTTTCTATACCATCTTGAATTTGTCAATTTGGAGCTCATTTACCCTAACAAAACCTCAATCTCCCAAGACTAGTAAAAATGTGCAGAATGAGGCTGCCAAAATGCAGAGTGATGTTACAATCAACTTTTGGAGGTATTCCTGAACTTCAAATTTAGCTCATGATTTCTCAATGGAAAGATATTTGTGTCTCATTATCATTGGAATCATCAAGCAAGTAATTTGGGTACCCCAACTAGGATAAATATTGATTTTTCCCAAAGTCACAACAGAAGTGCATCAACTATCCAGTGGCAAATGATTGTTTGGACATTTCGCCCAAACCATGAGACCTATGCAAAAACTGAAGGATTTTTTCTTCTTGAGTCTATGATGGACAAAAACCTCTCTCACTTTTATCAAATTCATCTTTTCTTGCTCAAAAACATCATTTGAATAAAACTTATCCCAATGTGTAGAATAGGAGAATTGTAGAAATGAAGGGAAATGAAAGGGATGAGGGGCTTCTAATTTTTTGAGAAATTTTTTTGGAAGTAGGTAGGGATGTTAAGAAGTAGGGGAAAATGGAATTTCAAATATTGAGTTAGGGTAAGGGGTCCAAAAGGGAAAAACACAGGCCTAACCTACAAAAGTGTCAAATTGTAGCAATATGCTAGGGTTTGTGGGAAAATGATGAATTTAAGGGTTATCAATGATGGAAAGTGTTTAAGAAGGTATTTTAAGGGTAGGGGAAGGTGTATGAGCATCAGGATACAAGTTTTGTTGATGATTTGAACATCTAAGGAAAATTACCTTCAAAACCCTAGGAGAGGGAAATGAGCCTTACCTAAGTACAACTGAAGCACAAATAAGGTGTAAAATGACCCATTGGAACCTGAAATAATGATAAAAACTCTTTTAATGATGGTAAAATTAGCTGAATGGTGACATGGACCAATACTTAATATACTTTGGAAGGAGTGAAAACAATCATAGCCCTAATACCTAGTGACCAAATTTTACTTGAAGACTCACTGAAATGAAAAAAAATTGACTTTGACACCCTAAGACCACTTTATAAGAGCATATTTGATCACTGGTGGTAGTATGCAAATACCACCTCTAACATTGGCTCCATTTGGGATGGTAGCTCCTTGGAGGTGCCAAGAACACCGTAGACTAAGTAGTCTTATCCATTAGGCATGGAGTAAAAAAAAACTCAATCTGGAATACATGACTGAATACTGATGACTCAAAGACACAAACTAACTTTTACTCACCTAAAAACTGACTCAATACTAAAACACAACTGACAAACTAGAAAAGATGCTCAAAATGGAGCTTATTCAATAAAACCTACTCTTATTGTTCCATTCATGACCTGATCAGGTGAAAAGAAACAACCAATGCAACCAAGTAAGCATTCTAGCTACTCTTTGAATTCTCTACAAGTGCTTGTTCATGAGAAAGAAGAGATAACTAGTGAAATGCAACTCCCATGAAAACTTGTAAACAGATCCAAATTTTCCCAGATTGAATAATATGAATGTTCTATCTGACTCCAAAAAGACTGCATGAGGATCTTGAAATTCATGTGCATTGGGACTTAGCTCATCCAATGGATTACTTTACTTCTCCTCATACCATGAATGCAAACTTTCATTTGAGCTTTGTGACGAGACTCCTGCCAAAAATGACAAAGAAATCAGCTATCAGATCGAGTTTGTATCAATACTTTTTTTAAGCTCACAATTAGCTAATGGAGAAGGACTTTGACTATAAACATCATCCAACACCTCAGCTATTGGATTGTGAAAAACTTATAAATACTATTGCAACCCATTTTCTATTGGTTCTAATGAGATTGCATGATTTTCTATAGGTTTCTCATCCTTTATTGAAGATATACTATGCAAAATTCCCTTCAAAAACTGAAATGATTCAAAACATAATGGTACGGAATCATCTTGCATCATTTGATCATATGTTCCAGCTTCCAAGTCTTCATCTACAACCTGACATTCAATGGTATTTAGGGGCTCCAAATCTATATATGAGAAGACTTGAACAAGGATTTCATTGCCCTCTAGATGGTCAAGATCAAAACTTATCGATGGCTGATTTATGATTGAACGAAAGTGGTCTCTGATGAATTGAAATGAAGAAAAACAAAGAGGAAAAGATCCTTCACTTACTTCAAAATTTTCTGCACTTTCCTCCTCAGTTCCATAGTTGATATGCATCGGCTAATCACTGAATTCGAGTTGCTGAAAGTGAACTCCCTCCTTCCACAAACCAGCCGTTGACTTATCTACAAGATTAGGTTCTATTTGGAGAACATAATCGTCATCATATTGATCAAACTTAGGGAAATCATTAGTATAAAACACATCATCACTCATACATGTCAGATCAATAAATCTCTCTTCTGCAAGCTAATCTATAAAACAATCATTATCAGATCTATGACAACTAGGATAAGAAGGAAAATGTTTTGGATCAACCACTTGTTTTTCTTCACTCAGCAAGCCATGGTCTTGAACATCATACTCATTCCTTGTGGTAATCTTTTGCATCATCTCTTCCACTGCACTTACCAAAATGTCAATCCTTACCTCTAAAGATGTAGATTTCTCTGGTTCTATGTTCTTCATCTCTTCTTCCTTAAACTTTGCCTCTACATCTACTGCACTATTTTGCATCTCTTCAAGTGTTGCAAGGTTCCTTTCCCTTAGCTAAGACTCCATTTCCAGATAAAAGGCTTCCGGATAGTGTAAAAGAGTTGAATCAGGAGGAGGTATTATATTAATAGGCATCAAACAATAAACTTGGTTAAATCTGGCAGAAAATTGTTGTATTGTCTCCCCTGGCTATCCTTTCAGTTGGTTATACTCTTCCAGAATTAAGAAAGGGTTTTGTCTGACCAACCACTTATCGAGGAAAACTTTGATGAATTGTTGGAAATCTGAGATGCTCACATCAGGCAGGGTTTTGAACCAACTCTTGACTTTGCCTTACAAAGAGAGAGCAAAAAGCCTAATACTAACATCCTCTTCGTCAACTTCAAAAAGGTCAAGAAAAGACTAAAAATGTAGTACATGTCTCTCAACAGTGATGTTGTCATATTCATCCTCAAATATTGGTAGATATAGGTAATGAGTTTTAGGGAAAGCATGGGATATAGGAGGTAAAATCAGAGGCTTGTATCTATCTGGAATTTTACAAGGTATAGGAATATGTATAGAAGGTGTAGAATTGGTCTTTGTCTCTTGAAGCTCATCAGTTTGAAGATAGTCATCATGAGATTTGGAAGAACGGTCTTGATCAAGATCAAAGGCATGCGAATATTTTGTATTCACAATATTCAAAGGGAAAAAATCAAATGCAGGTCTAGGATCTTTTCTCGAATAAAATATACTTTGTAAAGCCTTCTTGACATTCTCAGGAAAAGAGAAGAAATAATTTATAACAAAGAACATAATGTCTTGGATGAAATTCCAACTTGAACACCTCATCTTTCTATATTGTGCTTTCATGTTTCTGTTCGTCAAGTTCATCCTCCAGTGGATTCCTTGGATCTAATCTTGAAACTGATTTAGATTTGCCAGGTGAATGATTTCAGCCTTCCGGTGTTTGATCGTTGTCCAACATCAACAATCAGATATAAATTTGATACATTTTGTTGAGGAAAAAAAAACTATGTTCCCCAGTGGAGTCGCCACTATGTTATCACCTAGATTAACCTCAGGATGGAGGGAGGCAATGTCAGGGTAACCACAAACCAAGCTCAGCCTAGTAGCTAGCCCTACTAGGTTAGGAGAGGGATCTCTCCATAGGGATATCAGTCAACATGACCAGATCAGGTAAAGGATTTTAGGCTAGGTATAGTAGCTTGAAAGTTTTGGTTGAAATTTGTTGGTGTTTTGTCAGATTAGGCGGAGCTGGGTAGTTTAGATATGGGAAATTAGGTCAGAAATGCAGGGTGTTCTATGGGGCAACATAGGCATAGGCTTTAGCACTTTTGGCTTCATGATGTGAGGTGTTTAAGATTGATTGGGAGCTAAGAAAGGCATGTGACAATCATGGATCCTTCTTAAATAGTAGAAAACATGAAATGTTGACTAGTTTCCTAAGGCAGAACACTGATACAATGGATTCTACCTATCAAACTTGAAAGCATTCAACTAGAAGAAATGAAATGAATGATGGCATACATAAAACATGTAAACAAATGATCACAAAAGAAGAAACTTTACTGAAACTCCATACCACATGGATCCCATAAAAATAGTTGCAAATCTTATTAATCTCCTTGACAAACTTCTTACAATGATGTACAATCAAGCTTTGAACATCCAACTGAGTCCAACCCACACAATGATTGAGAAAATACATAATATAGGCTTCAAACCAACAAATTCTAGCCTCAGGGGTTGAATCCATAAGAGGAGGAATCAGTTGCACAAAAATTTGAGCTGACAACTGAAGACTGGGATGCTGAAACTGAAACATTCCTAGTATGAAGCAAACTAATTCATTCATCTCATTTAAGCTTTTCATATAATGCATCTACCCTAGGTAACATAAATAAACTTTAATTACATCATGATTTTACATTACATTAGTGAAAATATCAAAATCCCATAGGTGAAAAGCAATTTCTGAAAGAAATAGTGAAAAAAATAGGCAGCTTGTCAAGTGCGCAATGTCAGTGTCAAACGCGCAGCGCCTGAGGGAAGTGCATAGCTCCAACTTCAAGATGATTTTTGACTACCTTGCTGATCTCCAAATTTAGCTCATGATAGCTCATTGGAAATCTTATACCTGTCTAGTTTCCAAAACTACCCTTATTTTCCAATTTGAGCCTGATTTTCCCTTCCAAAACTACAATCTCCTAATACTTCTCAAACACGCAAGCGCCAAGCTCAAAAAATAGGGAGAAGCATGAATTTTAGGTGGTTTTTTGGCCTTTTCACCTAGTAAATTTGACTTTGACACCTGGAAACATGGGTTTTGTAAATGTACATGACCTTCCGAATCCAATGGGGATGGCCATTTCTCCAAAAAGTGCCCCAAAAAAGTGCGCAACGCCCTAGGCGCTACGTGTTTGACTAGTGGACTGATAGAATAAATGCCCGAAAATGACAGGAACAACTAGAAAATAAAAACTGAGTAAAGGATCCTCAAAAATGGTTGTGATGGCTAATGTTGAAGGTGACTAAGCCTGAAGTGAAGCCTCCACCAATAGGTCAAGCTTATCCTTCACTTCTTGATGAGCTAAGGCTTCAATTCTTGCTTGAGCCCTTTTGAGCTTGGCTCTAGCAATTTTGTCCCTCATGGCATAGTATTTGGCCTTTTTTCTTTGAACTTATATGTTTCTATTGGCTTTAGCTAATAGCTCCTCAAGATGATTGTTAGCCCTCTCAAGCCAATATTCCCTGTTCTCATTCATCATTATTCCAAACTGTTCATTTAAGGTGAGTTGGCTGGCAAGTTGAGCTTCCTTTTCTCTTTCAAGCTTCAAAGCTCACTTTAGGGCTCTAGTCATAGGCCTCCTCTTGGGAATTTATTCCTCCATGGGCTCACCCTAGTCACCATAAGCTTCCTCAAGTTGGACCTTAGTCTTCGTAGCTTCCCTTTTAGCTTTAATGAGTTGAACTTCCATAAGCTCATGCTTGGTCTCCATTTTCCTATTTTCCGGTTCATAATAAGATATGATGTAATATGCTCTTTGTATATCCACCTGTAGTAGCCCGCCTATCAATGCTTCTTTCTCTTTGAAGATCATTATGGTGTTTAGCTTCTCATCTTCCTCATCTAAGTCTACTAAATCAAAATCCTGCTCAGTTTCATGTGGGTCTTTTTCCTGTTTTTGCATTTCTGTTTTAGCCATTTTTTCCTTTCCTTTGTGTACTTGATTTGTTGATGAAGAGAGCAAGGCCCCTCCCACAATTTGTGGGGAAAACACTTACCTATTTCCTCTCTGATAAGTGTGCACCAAATTACCTAAATTAGCCCTTTCTGTCTTTTTGCTTTGACCCTAATCACTTTGTTCTTTGCCACTATCGTCTTTTCTGTTAAATGAAAGAACAGGTTCATGGATTGGTGATAATGGAGGTGATGGTATGATTGATTCATCATAGGAGAATGAATAATGCATGGGCTAAGATGAAGGGATTGAGGATGGTGGATGAGATGATGATGGAATGCCTTGAGTTGAAGCTTGAGTGAAAATGGGATTAGCTATAAATGTACTCCATGCAATGTTAAGATCTTTAAGGTGATAAAGAACTATGATCTTTATGAGGGAATGGTGAAATAAACTCTTCATTTGATCTTTGTTTTCTCTTCTTTGGGCAATGTAAGCCATATCCTCCACACTCTTGTCTTGAGGTTGAAATCACTTTAGTAGAGCTAACGAGGTGATTTTAGCTCTCCTAGACAAACGCACAGTGCCCAAAGGAAGTACACAGTGCCTGAAGGAAATGCGCAATGCCTAAAGGAAGTGCGCAGTGCTAGGTAAACACGCAGTGCCAACTTCAAGTCAAAGTTTTAGTGTATTCCCGATGTTCAAATTCAGCATGGGATAGCTTGTTGGAAAGCTTGTCGAGTATAATTTCCGGAACATATTGGCGTTTTCAATTTGGAGGTCATTTTCCCTATCAAAAGCTCAATCTCCCAAGACCGGTCAAAATGTGCAGAATGAGGCTCCCAAAATGCAGAGTGATGTTACAGTCAACTTTTGGAGGTCTTCCTCAACTTCAAATTGAGCTCATGATAGTTCAATGGAAAGATATTTGTGTCTCATTATCATTTTACTCATCAAGAGAGTCATTTGGTCACTCCAACTAGGATAAATCTTGATTTTCCCAAAGTCACTCCAAAAGTGCAGCAACTATGTTGTCGCAAATGATTGTTTGAACATTTCTCGCAAACCATGAGACCTGCATAAAACTTGAAGGAGATTTTTCTTCTTGAGTCTATGGTGTAATAAAGCCTCTCTCACTTTTACAAATTCATCTTTTCTTTCTCAGAAACATCATTTGAATAAAACCTATCTCGATGTGTAGAACAGGGGATTTATAGAAATGAAGGGAAATGAAGGGGATGAGGGGCTTCTAATTTCCTGAGAAAATTTTTTGGAAGTAGGGAGGGATGTTAGGAAGCAGGGGAAATTGAAATTTCAAATATTGAGTGAGGGGAAGGGTTCCAAAATGGCAAAACACAGGGCTTGTGGTAAAATGATGAATTTAATGGATATCGGTGATGGAAAGTGTTTAAGAAGGTATTTTAATGGTACGGGAAGGTGTATGAGCGTCAGGATACAAGTTTTGGTTATGATTTGACCATCCAAGGAAAATTACCTTCAAAACCCTAGGAGAGGGAAATGAGCCTTACCTAAGCACAACTGAAGCATAAACAAGGTGTAAAATGACCCATTGGAACATGAAATAATGATAACAACTCTTTGAATGATGCTACACTCAGCTGAATGGTGACATGGACCAATACTTGGAAAAATTTGGAAGGAGTGAAAACAATCATAGACCTAATACCTAGTGATCAAATTTTACTTGAAGACTCACTAAAATGAAAAAAATTGACTTTGACACCCTAAGACCACTTTATAAGAGCACATTTGATCACTGGTGGCAGTATGCAAATACTGACTCTAACAAGTATAATGCAAGAAATTCATTTAGTTCACAATATACAAGATAACCTACAAGCCATCAATATGTTAGTGAACTTCTGATTTCAAGAATTCATTTTAACTATCAACACATTAACATAATTGTCAATAAAGAATATAATAGTTAGCCCTTTAGCATTGATTCATGAATATAGAGGACCATGCCATAGATAATAACATAACCAAAATGGTAATTGCCTATGATCTAGATATGTATAAACCATTACACTTATCTTAGTGTTTTTGAAGGGTTGGAAACTAAAGGAGGGATTTACACTCTCAACTTGACCATAGGCTAATTACATTAAAAATTTCTTGGAGTTGAACACCCCCGAGTTAGATCTAAATTTTAAGGGGATTCTTACTCAAAGAAATCCCACATTAATGGCTTATTGTACACTTAGGAGATGGAGTCCACTTTCCTGGTTTTTTTATTAACTACACTCTAGAAGTGAGCATAATAGTGACTCACTCACTCCTAGATTTCATTTATAGGGCTTCCCCCAAGGTCTAGATGGGGTATTTCCTAGACTAGGAGGTTAAATCCATGATCTAAGTGGCTTATCATGTATATTTTCATAGCATGCACCATAAGGGTGTACAATCTAATGTCTAGGTAGTTCATAAGCTCTCCAACAAGCACCACAATGCCTTGGATTTCTCGATTTATGTCATTTACTATATATACAAAAAGAACCATAGTGATTCAATCATCCACTAAGCCTCTCATTGACCAATCAAACATAGACACACAATTCAGTGGCATCAAACAAATATGGAATAACACCCAAATCATAGAGCATAAGGCTTGATAATTAACTCCGGCGATGTCTGATTATAGTTTTCATCACTCCATTGACTCCATGCACTTTGTTGGAAGATATAATGAATTCTACCCATACACGAAAGGGGAGACGATCAATATCCATTGAATAAAATATGAGAGAGTCTCTTTAAACCCCCTTGTTATATATTCCTTCCTTCCACACTATTCTCTATTGCTTTGGATTTTCCACTCATAGTTTCTCTTCTCTTTACATCTACAACATCTTAGCCTTTCACTCTTCCTTATTATGAGGTTGCTTTCCTTGTCCTTGATCCATAATGGGGATAGGGACAGGTGTAGTGTGTGATCACACTGATCAATCACATCTCATGAATTTATATTAGAGAAGTTGGTCAATTGGGTTAGAAACAACTTCAGATATTAACTCCAATGATTGCTAGCTTTTCAGAAGACACAACAAGCTTTCCTCCTTAGAAAATGGATCTATGGCATCACTGCATTCAAGACAACATTAAATCAACATTTAATTTTTAAGTGTTCAAAATGTTTCCTTCAACCATCTGTGACTCTCACACTCACAATACCTAGCTATTTTTACAAACATAGGGGTGAAATAAAAGGGTTGTTACAGTACACATCATACAATCAATATTTATCACAACATTAACTAGAAATATAGATTGCAGAAAAGGATAATTAATGGATGTTGAAAATATTATTATGGTCTTGAAAGTAAATGTAAATTAGTGAACCTATGGCTTTGAGATAAGAATAAACATCTCTTTAAGAGTCTCATTGTTTATGTTATATTATATAGTTATGAAATTGGAGGCTGCAACATTTCTAGAAAATAGTGAAGTAGATAGACAAAATTTAAATTTTTTTTATATCTTATGAAGTTAAAATTAAAGGGAATATAGCCTATCATATCCTCCTCATACAACCAAGTCTCCCCAATTGATCATGTCGATGACTGGGTACCTAATTTATTGGAACTAGATAACGTGAAAGATCAGAAACTTCCTAAGATTACTTTAATCTCTAACCAAAAGCACATACAACTTATTTGATACTACCATACATATTCCAAGAGGTTACTTAACAAAATAACAATAATGTTAAGAATATTGTTACATCTAAATTTAAGGAGAATTTGTGATGTGATAAACAATCAAAGGACAAGGGAGAATTAAGATATTATAAAGATATAATCAAATCTTATCTATAATATGAAACATATATCTCTATCTTAGCTAGCATAAAGCATAAAATCAATATTTCTAAAATGACCATAGATCCATCTTAACGATGGATCTAGCAAACACTTAGAGGGATTAAATCTATTGAGGTGTACATTTTTTTTGTAGTGCAAAACTTGAAACTTGTGGTGTAAATTTATTTCAGAGTGAAAACGTTGAAAAATATTTGCACCACCAAAAATATGATCCCTCTTGATTTTTTATAAATCCTAGTAAAATCGCATGAAAATGCATAGAGTTAGAAACTTTTTACACAATTAACCCATGGGTAACTATCCAAATTACCATTCTAGATTCCTCCTTAACCATTAGACATAGTATTCATCATTAGATAGAGTAAATTTGGTAAAGGAATAGTCAGTTACATAACCATTAACAACCATTGTTGTAGCATATAAACATAAATTTTTTGAAGTAACCAGCCGTCAGTTTCATGATTCCTTTACCTAGATTACTTAAAAAAATACTTGATATTATAAATGCCAATTCATTCAAGGAATCTACATTACAATGTAGTAGAATAGGAAACCACTTCATTAGACACTCATATAACCTAGAAATATTGTAGGTTGAAAATTAGAAAATGTTTAATTTATTATTAAATGCTTGTGACATTGTTCACCCCCCATTAAATGGCTTGTAAGGGAGTCCATCCCTTAACCATTATTATAAAATATTACAAGGAAATATCATTTAAATAAAACATATATAGCTAAATGCTATTACAATTATCATGATATCATTTACCAACAAATCTTCAATCTTTATATCTTTGTTTCCTAGTTGTTCCATCAGTGGACCATCTTGCAGCTCACACTCATCTACATGGACCATTATTTCTTTACCTGCCACAATGTTAAACATAATATGTCCTTTGTAAAATAACCTTCATTTTCTTCCATTACTATTGTTAGAGAAATTTGATATCATGCTTACATAAAGTATTAATCAACCAATAATCAATCTTTAATAGTAATTCTTCAACATCCATTCTTTGGCATACATGAAATGTTAATAAAACATTCCAACATGATTATTCTAACTACACTTCTCATGCATTAATTATAAGGAAATCATTATCAAATCATGTCAAAATAAATACCACATTGTTATGACCCTTCTTGCGCATGAACACATTATTTTCCAAAGGAAAACCACTATAACCATCCATTTCCATTTAAAGGATAGTAGAATCTTATGTTTGATTTCTGTGGATGTAATTAGATAAAAAATATTCAAAGAGAGTTAGCCCTCAACTTTTTTTCTTTGTTCATGTAACTAATTAATATTTCCAATACAATAGATATTATTATTATTATTATTATTATGCATGCAATTGCTCATCCCTTTCTAAGGGAAGGATAACATAATAGATACTATTATCGTGCATACAAATGCAAGTCACTTTTTCAAAAGCTTATTTCCCAAGATATAGCTCTTTACAAAGTCTATTGTACACACACATACATGCTCTATTCTAAAATAAAACTAATGTGTTAGTTATTATTTTTTGTGTTCGGATATATATATATATATTTTAAAGGAAATCTAATGCATTTATTTCATGCAATTACTTGTTCCTCTTCCAATGTCTAACATAATAATTATATTCTTTCCAGACATATTTTGTTGGGTCCCCATGATACTAGTGATTACTCCATTACTATTGTAGTTGTACCCCTATTGTGCCCCATAGAAGCCCACTATTATTATTATTGTGCCCTTACATTATTATTGTTATGTAGGCTCTGATTATGTTATGACCCCTTAGACTCCTATATATAGAAAGGAGGTCTTTTCATTTGTATCATCCAAGAATTGTTCATTTATGTAATGTAAAGGAGGTTGCCCCCTCGAAGAGACTGAATTCTAAGGCGTTGATCTATCTTTTCTATCTTTTCTTGAGCTGGTTTCATAACATTTGGTATCAGAGCTTTGGATTCTAGGGTTTTTTTGCTCCAAACAGGTCATCGTAGAATTTTCTCTATAACTTTTTTTTTGTGATGTTTCAGAAGTTGAACAAAAACTCCATTTGAGAAGACATCGCGATAAAGCTCGGGTCCGAATTTTAGAGCATTTTGCGCTATAATTGTGGAGATATGATCTGAGGAAGTTGGTCTTTTTGCAGACTCCTGAATTACATTCTAAACAGGTGACTTGGGGAAAATCATCATAACTTTTTCTCTGAGCATTGGATTGAAATTTTGTAAAAAGGTACAGAAAGAGGACAGATTACAGTTTCTTCTATATATTGTTCAAAGCCATAGCTTGAAACAATGACTCGTGGAACGTTGTACAAGTTCGCTCTACTGAATTCGTCTATAATCAGGTCACTGTGGGAGATTTGGCATAACTCTTCATTGGAGAATCCAATTGGGGTCAGACTAGTGGCATTTTAAAGAGGACACAGAGGGCTACCGCAAGTTTCAATTTTAGAACTAGATGATTTGAGATTACAAAGATACATCAGAGGCAATATCGAGCTCCTACAAGGTGAAAAAAGGTGTGTATATTTTTTAAAATGTTTGATTAAGCTTGGTTTGAAAATTTATTTTGAAGAAATTCAAAGGGCATAGTGAAGCATTATTATCAGTAATTGATTCCCCAAAGAAAGAAAATGGAAACACCTAGTAGGAGACCTGAAAGCTCTAGCATGACTCATGAAGAAGAGGAAGAAATGCAACATGATATATCACAATTACGAGACCAAGTGCAACAAGTGTCACTTGCACAAAAAGGAACAGAATCTAAGATGGATTGTTTAAAGAAAGGTGTAGAAGCTAAGATGAATGACATAGAAGCTAAATGAATGATGTGGAAGCTAAGATGAATGACGTGGAAGATAAGATGGATGATTTGAAGATAGATTTGAAAACAGACATGGAAGAATTGAAGATAAATATGAATAAGTTTCTACAAGAAAGGGTCACTAAGGGTGAAAGGGTAGTAAAGGAAACTCATGATGAGAAAAAAAGAAATGTTAATCATGATTCCATAGACTCTAATGTGGGATCGAAGACCCATCATATTCCAAAAATCGATATGAGGAAGTTTGATGGCAAGGATCCCACAACATGGATATTACACATGGAGCAATTTTTCGATCTAAATAATGTGCAAAACACACAAAAGGTACGTATTGCAACTTTATATTTGGAACCAAATCAGTTTGTATGGTATCAATGGCTTTGCTCTCGTAAAAAATTTATCACTTGGCAATTTTTACGGAAGAATTGATAGCACATTATGAGGATACAAAAAGCAACACTTTTTTTAGCCAATTGATAAGTCTCAAACAAAAGGGTTCAATAATGGAGCACATTGAGGAGTTCCAAAATTGAACATAAGGGTAAAAGATATTCCAGAGGAGCATAGGATTGATGTGTTCATAGGGTCTTTAAAGGATAATATCCAACATGATGTTCGCCTTTGGGAACCTGATTCATTAGAGAAGGCATTCAGGTTAGCAAGAAAAATGGAAAGCAAAATTATGGCAACGAGGAAGCATACCACTCACATCTATAAAGATGGAAGTGGTTTTGCTGCTAGTCTTCCACAACCTATAAGGTTGACACCACAACAATTGGAAGAAAAAAGAGCAAAAGGGCTTTGTTACAGTTGTGATAGCAAATACACTAAAGGTCATAGTGTGCTGAGAAGAAATTATTCTACATAGATTGTGAAGAGGAAGAAGAAAAGGAGCAAGAAATGTCAAAAGAAGAGGATATACTCCAGGAACAAAGCCTATATGAAGAACAAATTAATATAACCATATCTTGTAATGCATTGGTGGGAATTACCACTCCTCAAACCATCAAGATAGAAGGACAAATCAAGAAGAAAAAGGTAATAGTGTTGATTGATTCAGGAAGTACTCACAATTTTATTCATTGTAAGGTAGCAAAAGAATTGAATTGCTTCTTATATCCAGCACCAGAGTGTCAAGTGATGATTGCAAATGGAGGAACAATAAATTGCTCTGAAAGTGCCATAATATCAAGCTATCCATGGGAGAATATGTATTGACTAGCCCAATGCTTTCCATTCCAATGGGAGGTGTTGATGTTGTACTAGGAGTCCATGGCTACAATCCTTGGGTACAATAGCTTTTAATTTTCAAGACTTTTCATGAAATTTTCTGCAGAAGGAAAGGAAGGTTGAATTAAGGGGTATTGCAAGGAAAACAGGAAAGATAATCAGCTCTAATGGTATGACAAAGCTTCTAAAAAAGGAGCAAAGAGGTGTAATTGCACAATTATGTTCGCTAGATGTTTCCACATCGGAATCATCTATTTATCCAGATTTCCAAAAAGTCCTGGACAATCATTCCAAGGTATTTGAGACTCCCAAAGGTCTCCCACCTATGCGTGATCATGATCATACTATTCATATGATTCCAGGAAGTGTTCCTCCAAACATCAGGCGGTACAGATATCCCTATGTCCAAAAGAGTGAAATTGAACGTATGGTTGCAGAAATGCTAGAGGCTGGTATAATTCAACCAAGTCAAAGTTCTTTTTCTGCTCCAGTAGTATTGGTGCACAAGAAGGATGGATCATGGCGCATGTGTCCGGATTATAGGGAGCTCAAACAAGCTCACTATTAAAGATAGGTTTCCCATTCATGTCATTGATGAATTACTGGATGAATTGCATGGATCAATTTACTTCACCAAGTTGGATCTTCATTTAGGATATCATCAAATCAGAATGACGATTGAAGACATTCTGAAAATAGCATTTAGAACTCATGAGGGTCATTATGAATTTTTGGTCATGCCTTTTGGCCTTACCAATGCACCTTCAACATTTCAAGGTTTGATGAATTCAATTTTCAAACATTCCTTAGAAAATTTGTGTTAGTATTTTTTGATGATATACTAATCTACAACAAGTCTTGGAAGGATCATGTTGAACATGTTGACAGGGTGCTACAACTATTGGAGGAGAAACAATTATATGCAAAAAGATCCAAATGTTTCTTTGGAGTCCAGGAGGTGGAATATTGGGTCATATTGTATCTCATGAAGGAGTTAAGGTAGACCCTAGCAAAATTAAAGCCATTAAGGAATGGAAAATTCCCACATCCATAAAGCATTTGCGAGGATTGCTTGGGTTGACAGGGTATTATCACAAGTTTGTTAAGAATTATGGGAGAATAGCAACACCTCTAACAACATTATTGAAGAAAGATGCATTTTCAGGGACTCCGGAAGCAACAAAGGCCTTTGAACATCTTAAAGAGGCAATGTGCCAAGCACCGGTCTTAGCTACACCGGACTTCACAAAAACCTTTATTGTGGAATGTGATGCCTCAGGAAATGGAATTGG
>APFE030144989.1:298572-324580 GCA_000404065.3 Pinus taeda | reverse complement strand
AGAAAGCCCACTATTATTATTGTTGGCCCTACATTATTTATTGTTATGTAGGCTCTGATTATGTTATGACCCCTTAGACTCCTATATATAGAAAGGAGGTCTTTTCATTTGTATCATCCAAGAATTGTTCATTTATGTAATGTAAAGGAGGTTGCCCCCTCGAAGAGGCTAAATTCTAAGGCGTTGATCTATCTTTTCTATCTTTTCTTGAGCTGGTTTCATAACATATTTATTTGTTAACAAAAATACAATGTGGGAGTTTGAATTAGTATTTTAAATCACTTTAACTTTTCATTTCATATTCTAAATTTTGTATGCTATTATTCATTATGCAACCAACATGTGTACACAACTTTAGTGAAGGAAAACAACATATACCTAGTTTACTTATTTTTATCAAAAATCACATTAGTGAGTTAAATTTAACCATTGTATTATTGATTCATTAACCATCTAGTATACAATAAGTAGCAGATAAAGCACAACACATAAGAAAAACACATAGAACATCAGGATTTTCTGTGGAAGCCAAATGTGGGAAAAAATACCACTATCGCCAGTCTATGTCTTCTTATTTTATTATAAATAAAACCTTAATTACATCTTGTACTGGCATAGAATCTTACCAACAAGAAGGCACCCAAATTCAGGAGGCTACAACCTCCACTCGTTCTGTAGCACCCACTGGAAGGGATCTACAACTCCCTGATCTCATTTACCAAATCCTGCCGAAAGGGAGAACTCACCCCTTGAAATTTTTAACAAGCTACCACTAGAAGGAAGCTTTCACTCCCTCACTAAAGGCTTCGACCCTCAACATCCTTCGTGGACCATGTTTCATAATATTTCATACTCAATTCACCTGTCTCAAATACAGAAGAAAACATGTAGGCTACCTTTCATCATATTTTCAAACTATACCCACACCCAACATTATGCTCAATACTAATTAACAACTTTGAAACCAAATACCGAATCAAATCATCAACCACTGATCAAACCAAGATACCATGACGTAATACTAAACCAGTACTGAATCACCATAACTATATCATACCATTCCATATCAATCCATCAATATACTAAGCCACAAATCAATCAACTTAGTAGCAAGTCATGAATAAAGATAATGACCACATTGTCATCAACATAGTCAGTACAACCCTTATCATATTTACTTTAGAATATATAGATGTCTGTTCTAAAGAAATCTTGCGTATATATGAGTTTCCTTTGCATACAACCTATGTACATATCTCATATCAATGAACACTGAAACAATTAGTTAACTAAATCACTGTAAATTTGAAAAAAGCACATAATCAAGTACTGAGCCATTCACATATCATTGAACCATACCACATTATAACTAACCAATATTCCAATCCACAATTAACTCAATAAACCATGCCAGGTAAACAATATGCTTATCATGACATCATTGAAAGACAATATCAAATAGAGAAGACATCATCAACTGTCATATTCAAGCATAAAATGCAAACCCTTAGTAGATCTAACTCAGAATATATACATGATAGTTATTCAATAGACCTACATATATATGATCTTATAATGTGGAACACTTGTCTACATATCTCAACATACTAAAAACAAATATCAGAATATATATGTGACTTAATAGATATAGATCTGTGTATGTACATAACTATTTAGAAGTAAACCAATGTACAGATTTTGAATTAGTGAAACTTAACTTCACTGCAAAAAAAACTCATATTCCATAAACTTTACTGTCAAAACTACAGATTTTATAAAAACTAATTCAGATCACGTCATTATTATATCACAGATCCATCATTAATATCTACTTAATAGACATTTACAATAAGTAAATCAGTGAAGCATATATATCAAGATTTCTTCAGATCTTTCAGATCTTAGTTTTCTCCTTGCTCCCTAGTTTAGACTTGTTCCATATCATTTCACATGTGAATAACCCATTCCTTGCACACTTAACACCTTGATCTACATCTCCTTATATAGTTTTTGCCTTAGCCAATCTGTTAGGTAAATCCTTTGATAAACTCATCAGTATTTGTTGATGAGATCAAATTAACTTTGGTGCTTTAATTACTATGTGCCAATACCATGGGCATGACCCTTGGTATCTAGATTTCTATGGTTTGGATTATGTATACGAATGTTTCTCACAATACTTGCATACGTACGTGACTCTTCTTCATAGGAACTGCATATACTTTGTCAAATTTCACCTTTGTCATCAATCTGTAACTGATCTGTCATTTCTCTATCCATATCCACTATAATATCTATACAAATATTCCTAATAGTTTTATGAGTTCCATGACAATCATATTGACATTAGGTACATCTTTTTTAAACATGTTGCCATCAAGTACAACACATTAGCCATAATTCTAACAATATCCCCCTCTGGCCTTGATGCCAACCACATTTTTGTTTGTAAACCAACTAAAAACACTTGCAAATACACCTGAAAAATAACAAGTCATATCTCTAAACATCTCTCCAAACACCAAGTCTTCTCTCCCCCTTTAACGTCAAGAGCAAAGGGACGAACCATGCTAAATGAAATACTACCCTTCTAGTGCTCAATGTTGTAAGTTTGATTTGCTAATATGAAATCTGCAATCTACATACTAACCATGCTTCCCCTGAGCATATGGTAGACCTTATAAAGATATTCAAATAAAAGTACAAGTATTTATGAATCAAATAAATATGACCTTTCCTATCACCAATCACTCTATGCTCCCATGATTACATCAATCACCTACCATAATTGGTTTACATATTGGATCCAACTTTACATCAATTACCAAAGACAATGGGATTAGATACATGGCATGACTTGATCCCAATAGCCCATACATGACTAAATGTTATAATGATTATGACAGAGGTCTTTCCATGACCTTTACATCCAGAGACACACATGACATTAGTAATCATAATCAAGGATTTAAACTCTAGTAATTAGCAACAAACACCATGTTTAATATAGGAATTTACAACATAGTCATTTGACATTAGCAACATAATAGCAACATTAACGTCGTCATCATAGAGAAGTAATAAGACGATAAGACAATGTAGAACCAATCTCTTCAATATCATCAACATGTGAACAAATGTGTAGTATTTCAAAGAATCATCAGGAAACTGTAGCAAAAGCATAAGATTATACAATAAATGTATATATATAAACTTCCCATTGACCGCATATCATCATGGTCAACATGCTCTATCCACATATAAGAAGAGACATAATCCACAAACACCAATATTTTGAACTGTAACACCATAGGTATCATATACATGCATCAAAAACATGTGAGAAAACAAAGGGTGCCTCCAACATCATGAACCATTAAGTACAATTGAATTGATCATCAATCAATATCTTCAAAGGTCATAACACACATATTTTTCTTATCAAGTGTACCATTGAAAACTTCACCAAATACCACATGTGTGTTTACAGGAAAGCTAGTGTCTATTTGATCTGCTAGTCCCACTAAGACGGGTAGCTATCTTAGAAACAAACAATTCAAAGTAACTTGTGTTTTCCTTTATGGATGATAGATAAGAGAGAAGCAGAGAGCAACAACCTTAATCTTTCGCTTGACTCCTTGCTTGTTTCCTCTCTCCTTTGATAGAGCTTGCCACTCCTTTCTCACTTGTCCCACTTCAAAGAACACCTGTAGAGACAAAGCTACAAGAAACCATCAAAGCATAGAGATCTATGATACCATAAACAATGTAGAAGTACTTTAACCATATAATTGCATACACAAATACAAGATTCAGAAATGCACAAGTATATGGAGGAAAACTCAAATAACTTTATTGATAGTAGAAGTAGAGGAGAGGATTACAACCCAGCTGTCTGATCCAGCATCATCCTCCCAGCATGAAAGCCCTCTTCACCTCATGAAAAGCAAGATCTCCCAACAATATAATGTCTCAAAGAGAAACCAACAACACTTCCTTACAAATTACAAAATTTTAGCCTTTTGGATCTCTAGGATGAGGGATCCATATATAGATATTTGTAGGGGGGTTAGTCAGATTTTGGGTTTTTGATTAGTGTCATTCCACTAATAGTTCTTGGTTCCACTTGGATATTTCATGATCTCTTACTCATCCTTGGGTGAATTCAGAGAGGCAAGTTTCATAGGAGAAGTTTCTAGAAGATTCTATGGGTTTCCACTTAGCAAATTGTCTCTGCCATTTGTCTACTCTTGCCCATCACACCCTACAGGAGGCCTTTTCAGTATGCATCACACCCCCCATGTGTAATAGGTGAGATGCATCGCACCTTGACCAAGGAGCAGTCTGTATCGGCTAGTTTTGGCCAATTTTGAGTAGTTTTTCAGGTGGAACTTCTGGGAAATGATGTAATCAGCTGACCTTGATCCTTTAGGGTATGAAACAACACTTTTAGGGATTTAAAAGCCCTTGGTTTATCGACATATTCGTTTGGGGTTGCAATGCCCAAATATTTCAATAACAGTTTCCCCCTAAAGCATGAGGTCGTAAATCATCTGATGTCGAGTGAAATGCTTTATCATGAGGATCCGAGGTTTTTCGAACTAGAAGGTGACTTGTAATAAGATACAATACAATACATTATCTTCATATTATTTTCATGATCTAGCTAAGGTGGGCATTCCCATGCTCGGCTTTATAAATTCATTTTCATGTACATAGGACAAACAATCGTCTACTGTTGCAAACTGGTGATTCTTGTAGAGCCATCATCCCTTAGCTTGGATGATCATCTGTGTAGCTATGGAGTACATTTGATGTCTTTATTTTCCTGAATATATCGTAGCCTGGATGGATGAAACTAGATTCGGGGTCTTCAAACTCGTTCAATCTTCGCTCGATGTACAAGTCGATCCATGTGAAAAGATGTTCTGAAGTCGAACATGGAAAGACATCACCTGATTAACAGCCAATGATGTAATCTGTTAATAGGCGCGAGAGGAATCACCAATAATGATAGTGACCCTCAAGGTACTACAGTACAATTCACGTGGTGTGAATATATGAGTTGATGTTGAACACCATGAAAAATCTTTCAGTCGAAGGCCATTGATGTAAACCTATCACAGAAAGTGAGAAACTTGGCATTGAGGCATGCAAGCTTCAAATTACTGAAAGGGTTGTTCCTAAGTCAACTTCTTATAATGAGCTGACGTTGACAAGAAGTGACCCATCGTAGGAGGGCCTTAATGAATCCCACATCTATGACACGAAATAAAGCAAATGATTTTGTGGAGGTGAAAATGATATGATGATACAAGGTTTAGGAATGGCGGTCACGAAAAATGCAGTGTGAAGGTATTGCAGTGGATGAGGCATTAGCTGGGTTGGTGAATTCTCTGAGCGACTTCTCTTGAACATATCGGTGACACTGAAATGGATTGGTAGCGATAACTGCAAATGGATGGTATGGAGGACCAATGGTTCTGTGACCGGTGAACAAAATAACCCAACTCGACTCAATCATGGTGATGGAGTGAAAGTGTCATGTTCAAGAGCGACCTGCTACAAATGAAGTTATTCAAGTTTTCTTCCCTTTTTCACCAGTCATTGCTGACCAGTACCTCTTTATTTTTGTCAAGCTTGAGGAGGATAACATATTCTTGTTCTATAATTTTCCCTTCGAGCAAAATTGTCGCTATGTTCTAGTGAGCCTAACAACAGTGAAACTCGCTCTTGTCCGGTGGACAAGTTTGTCACTATTGTTTTAATAAGTTTAACGTCAAAGATAACTCGGTCCTTTTCATGTTTAGAGAGTTTGAAAAGGGACAAAAAGGAAACTCTAGCAGTCCTTTTTTGTGGTATAATCCCTTAAGTCTGAAAAAGTATAGAATAATATGAAAGGGATGACTTTTCGATAGTTTTAGCGAGCCGAAAAAGACAAGTGCTCAATATTTTTGTGAGATAATCCCTCAGGTCTAAAAAAGATTAAAATATATAAGAGGGATAGCACTTCCAATCACTTTAGAGAGCTAGAGAGGCCAATTACTCGACAATCTTTTCATATTTAGCAAGTCTGAAAAGAGTTTAAAGTGGACCCATTATTTCCAATCACTTTAATGAGTTGGAATGCTTAACAATGTTTTCATATTTAACGAGTCTGAAAAGGGTTTAAAGGAGACTCATTTTTGAGGAAAGAGTGGTTTTTTCGGGGAGCAATTGGTTCCAGGTAAGTATGGAGCTTCTCAAAACATGGTAGTGTGAAGAGGTTGGCTAAGAGAACCACTCGTCACAACTGTTCCTCAAAAGGGTAAACAATCAAGTAGAAGCATATGATTGGCCAGGAGAATGGAGGTGATGGAAGAACACAACCAAGGTTCAAAAGGCTGATAGCATGGCAATCACAAAGGTCATTTACTGAAGGTGGATTATTTTTTTAATGAGCTTAAATTGGAAGAAACTATGCTCAATGGAAAGTTTATTTTTTAACGAGCTTGAACCTTGCGAAAACATTGCTCATAGCCTAGTTCATTTTTTAATGAGCTTGAACCATGCGACAACATATCCTCATATTCAGTTTCATGTTTAAACAAGCTTGAAACGAAAAACTATGCTTGTTATAAGTTTGCGTGCCCCCATCATAGTGACGCAAATCAAGGTGCATGCCCCCCAAGCTTCATTGCATTCAATGAGGTGGATGGAATGAAGGTTCACCTTCAAGATCTTTGAAAGACTCGACTTGGATTTTATGAGATTGTAATTAAAGACTGGATTTGGAAAGGGAGTTGTTTCATCTTTTAATGAGGTTAACACAATAAAAGAACTATCCTCATATCCCTTGTTTCAATTTGTAACAAGGTTGACACAAGATAAGAATTGTCCTCGATGACCCATAGTATCAAAATGGTTAGAGTTCTTCTTGATATTTGATGATGTAGAAGATATCATATGACAGATTTCCACTGTGGCCACTTCTGCCTAATTACCCAGAGGCGGGAGGGCAAAAGTACCCATTAAGGCTGGGCCTTTTAGGAGACCGACTCTGACATTTTGAAGTGATTGAGAGCTTCCATGGATCATCAGAATGCTTCTAGTAGCTTGTGAAATGTTGGGGAAAAAGGTAAGTTGGTCAATGATTGTAATTCTTCCTTGGAAGGTAAATGCAATCTTTCTAAAAATATGTTGACGCAACAACAGCCATAGCATAAATCCAGGGTCTGCCTAGTAAGATATTGTAGTCAAGGTTTCAATCAATGGCCTCAACTTCAATTTCTACTGTCTTGCCCCCTATTTCAACTTGAAAGTTACTTAATATCCCATACGACGTGTATGTTCTTCCATCGAATGTTTTTAATGTCGTTGATGAATGTGACAAGGGTGGTGAGCCTAAGGTTTTCCAACAACTTATTGACACAATACAGGTAGATGCCCCTTCATCAATGGTTGTTCCATGAATGGTTTTGTTGAGGGTTTTAGTTGTATAAGGAAAGCGATTTGGTACGGTAATTGAGGTTCATATCCTTTATGGTTAAAGGCCACAATATTGGAATTTTCTATGTCAACCCCACCTATCACTGATAACAAAGCCTGCTTCTAGGAGGGACAATTTTGTAGTACTTCAAGTGTCAACATAGTGGATGGTGATTGAGACAGATCCTCCACTATATTATAATTTTGTGTTGCTCGGGAACGAGGATTAAACATCGATTTATGTACTACTCCCTTTGGTGGCTTTATAGCTAATTCAGGAATGATGGGTGGCACAACTTCTGACGAAGTTGTTGTCGAACTACTAGGTTGATCTATAGCCTTGTTATTGTTTGACATCTGTGGATTCCCATAATTTTTATTCCTTGTCGATATCAAAGCATCATTTTGCTATTTCGAGATGGACAACATAAGCACTTGGGATTTGGAAGCATGATCGATAGCAACCAGATTGGTTTCTGGGTTTGGAAACGGATCAGTCAGTATCACTGAGGTACTTGAAGTTTTCAAGAACTTGGTGACCTTAGCTCAATGTGGACAATATTTCGTCCAATCGTCCCCCTCACATATGAAACATGGCTGAGTAGGTTTCTTTCACCCAGTAGGGTTTTCAGAAGATTTTTCAAGAGTTGATTCTTCCTAATTCTTCTTTTTGTTTTTCCCTTTCTTCTTGCCCCCTGGTTTCTTCAATTCTTTGCATTTGTCAGATGACATGGCATTAACCTCCAAGGCAAGAAGTTTTTCATTTTCTTTTTTACTAGAAACTACAAGGGCCTTACTAGATGGAGCCTTTGCGGTTTGCATACTTGAGGTGCCAATCAAGTCATTCCCAGAATGAGAGTCCCTGTTTGATTTAGGAGGGGAAGGAATGGAAAATTCTGGTCTAGGAGCATAAGGAATTTTGTCATAGAGCATGCCAGACTGAGTATAGATCAAGTCTAGATATTATGCATGATCAATGACTTTCTCTTCAATGACGACTCCTCCCTTGGCAACATCTTCTGTAATAGAAGGTAACAATGACTTAATAAACCATTCAGCTAGAAGTTGATCAGGAACATATGTCTTTACCATTCGACGACGCTGTCACCACTCATGAATATGATCAGATATGTGAGTGGCTATTGTTTGTTTAAAATTGATAAGGAGCTCCGTTCCTATTTTGTACCTTATGGCTAACTGAAAATGGGTTAAAAAGGTAGTTGCAAGGGTGCTGAAATTATTGAATGAAGCTCTAGGAGATTCGATGTACCATTTCACTGCCAGACCAGTTAGCGTTCGCTGAAAAAGGCGAAGCCTAATCGAATCATCATTGAGGGTGTTGGATGAACACCACAAATGAAAGGTCATTATGTGATTGATGGATCTTCACCCGGATTTCCATTGAATTTAGAAGTATCAGTAGGAAGTTTATGAGGAATCGTTGGCCACCAAGGGGCATAAGCGATTGGATCATTTGTTAGCCAGTTCACATCTGGTAATTCTAAAGTTGCTACAAAAGGCAACTGTTAATTCAGGTTTGGCGAAGCATACCTAGGATAAGATGGGATTGCCTGAGTAGTAGGTCTTTGCATACTAGCATAATGTATCTGATGCTGATAACTTTGATAAGGTTGGTGTGCATAACCATTATAATATGATTGCTAGTAACCATTTTGAACATACGGTTTCCCATTACCTGGAAAGCTTTTCTACTCAGGTCCTCGGTAAGCTTGTTGGAATTGTGGTTGTTGATATTGTACTAGCCATGGTTGTTGGACCATTTGCTGTTGTCCAATAATAAATGTTTAACCAAGATGAGGGGTGATAGTACCTGTTCAAGCCTGAGTCGCTTCAATTAAGGAGCCACTAATCTGTGGTTGTGATTGTGTCATGGAGACAAGAAGCTGTTGTATTATGACCTAAGATACTTGAGCTTGACATACAACAGGAAGCAATTGTACTTGCAACACTGTCACAATAGCCACTGTAGTGGGAATGTTTGACATAGGTTGATTTGGTTGCATTGAATATACAACTCTTGGTTGTTGAGGTAGTATTGGTACCCAACCACTCGATGCAATTCTTGTTTGACTCAAATTTTGTTGTGAACTCTCATATGGTTGCTCTCCCAGAGGGAACAATGAAAAGGCATATTGCCCCCCATATGGCGGTAATCCAGTGTTAAAATGGTAAATGGGTCTTTGGAGACTAGACTACCCAAATTGGTATTGATGTGAAGGATCAATTTGTTGAGTCTCAAGATAAGAAATTCCAGATAAGATTCTGGATGAAAAAATAGGAACAGACCATGTTGTCGAAGCAGTCCCTGGGTGGACTCCATCTAGTGGTTGAGAACTAGTTGGGATAGATGGTATACCAATGGATATTATCGGAGTAGCAGCAGGAGTCTCTGCTGATGCTGTATCAAATGATACAGTCCTAGATGTCAATGGTTGTTTAGACATATTTATTCTATCCAAAAGATTTCCTAGCGATTCGACAGGAACTTGCAATGAAAAAGAACTAACCTCTGTAGCAGAAGGATATAGGTGGATACCAGTTCCAAAATGCAACGGATTTTGGATGGAAGATCTTCTACAATCTCTTCTATAACAATCAGTCTAGGTGGAAGAGGTAGACCGTCAGGTCCGTAAAATATTTCCGGTGCCGAAGAAGGTATAGTCTCTACAGCGACAAATACTGGAGGGGTGACACCTTCCGAATCATCCCTAGATGGAGTAGGTTTAGGAATAAAAGTGTTTACCATTACACTAGGATCAGTTCTAATGTCCTCTTGTAACTGTCGAACTTCTTCTGTAAAGGCAAGGGTACCAGAAATAATTGGAGTAACCAGAGTCTTTGATGATGTTGAAACACAAGTTTCAAATAAACCAGGAGATTTTGACCCAGTTAAACGAGATCGTTTGGCCCAAAATGGCTTTGTTTCTAGAGTCAAAGATGATTGACTCATTAGCCTCTATGAACAATGGGGTTTTGATTGACTTTCTTCCATGATTGTGGATTACTTGATCAACTCAAAATTAAAAAGGGAAAAAGTTATTTCAAACTAAATGAATTTTATGACGCTTTGACACAACTTTCTTTTTCAATTTTTAAGAGTTGAGAAAAAGCTAAAGGTGACTCTAGTCAACTTCAATTTTTAATGATCTTGAAGTGACAAATGCTCAGATGGACCTTTTCTTTTAGGGAGTTGAAAAGGAACGAAAATGACTACTTTGGAAATCTAGACAGAGGGATTACGAAACCAATCGCAAAACTGCAATATACACCTTAGTGGTAATTTAAAGAGAAATTACCAAGGACTTTACGTATGACAGTCAATCTTCCCGAATTTTGTGTTCAGTGCATTATGATTGATAGGGTGGCAGACATAGTTTCCTAAGGATAAAGGATATCAGCCTATTGTGGTCTCCCAATATATACTCAACGGTACATGGAGCACAAGTTCGTACTGGCACTTGTCGTATCAAAGAGGAGGAATCACCCAACCTTCGATGAAAATGATAGTTACCAAGTTTTATGACGCTGGATTACATCTCTAGCCTAGACTTCTAGATGTTGTGCGTTAGGTTCCAAAGCGTTTTTATGTTCATTGAGGTTTATTTTAGAGTTGATCTTTCTTAAGAATTTTTCCGTTCAAGGCTCACCGCATGATGTAGATGTAAAACTCCTAAATATGCAATCTAAAATGATAAACAATCGTTTGTTTTCTTTTAGCAATGAAAATCCTAGATACTAAGGAAAGAAATGTATGATTCTTTCAACATAGAGTAGAGAGCACACACTAAATGCACTTTTCCTAAATCATTTTCTGCATGTAGTCTAAATGCAAATTCACATGCATGTATTTGTTTTTCCACTTCCTTAATCTGTGAATACCAAAAAGGAAAACTAAATACAGATCTAAACTACTTTCTCCAAAGCGACACTTCAAAAATTTCTTTTCAAAATGAAAGGAAGACTAAAAGGACACTTTCGACTTCAAATGGAAAACTGTTTTCGACACTTCAAATATTGACAGTTCAAATCAAATACAATGGCAAAAGTATAATCGACAATCTAAAAGAGGAAGCCTTTACAACACTCTTCTTCTTGACTCAAAATGATAGTTATGACACTTTTGAATCAAAAGATGATAGTTCAATTAAGCTACTTTTTGCAAAGGAGGACTGTAAATGATGAAAATTACATAAAAAACATTCACAATTCCTTATCAATGGAGGCTGAATAATGTAAAGGAATAAGGCTTCAACAATGATATGTTGATCGTAAGCAGCAAAACTACTGAATAGAGCTGAAAACAATGAAGCAAAAACCAAATTCTAGAGAGGGAAATAGTATCATTCAATCATCGCACCTGTCCTTAAGGGAAACAGGGATGCATCTCACTGCAGCACACGGGAGGTGCGATGCATCCAAACTGCCAATGAGAGATAGTGCAATGGATTAGAGAATGAAAGTAAGCTTCATTTTTTCTCAAAATTTGTAGCTAAGTTCAGTTATTTCAGCCAAGCTATGATAGATAGTAAACACAAAGTGTAGGGGTATGATATTATGAGGCTATTGAGCTAGCAACGAGGCACTTAGGATGTTTACAATTTGGATGCTTAGTTCATAAACCAACCTAGAGATTAACTGAAGCAGCATTGATCTACTTTGCAGTTGCATAGAAAAAGTAGTTCGAAGGCTAGCTGGCTTAACATCAGGCTTCATCAGTAGTTTATAAAGAAAACAACAGTTAAACAAACAAATTGTTCGATCCGCAACGGAGTCACCATTTTGATTCCAGGAAAACTAGTGTCTATTTGATCTGCTAGTCCCACTAAGATGGGTAGCTATATTAGAAACAAACAATTGAAAGTAACTTGTGTTTTTCTTTATGGATGATAGATAAGAGAGAAGCAGAGAGCACCAAGCTTAATATTTCGCTTGGCTCCTTGCTTGTTTCCTCTCTCCTTTGGTAGAGCTTTCCACTCATTTCTCACTTTTTCGGCTTCAAAGAACACCTATAGAGGCAAAGCAACAAGAAACCATCAAAGCATAGAGAATTATGATACCATAAACAATGTAGAATCAAAAGTACATTAACCATATAATTGCATACACAAATACAAGATTCAGAAATACACAAGTATATGGAGGAAAACTCAAATAACTTTATTGATAGTAGAAGTAGAAGAGAGGATTACAACCCAACTGTCTGATCCAACATCATCCTCCGAGCATGAAAGTCCTCTTCACCTCATGAAAATCAAGATCTCCCAATAGTACAATGTCTTAAAGAGAAACCAATAGCACTTCCTTACAAATTACAAAATTCCAGCCTTTTGGATCTCTAGGATGAGGGATCCATATATAGATATTTGCAAGGGGGTGAGTCAGCTTCTGGGTTTTTGATTAGTGTCATTCCACTAATAGTTCTTGGTTCCACTTAGATATTTCATGATCCTTACTCATCCTTGGGTGAATTCAGAGAGGCAAGTGTCATAGGAGAAGTTTCTAGAAGATTCTCTAGGTTTCCACTTAGCAAACTGTCTATGCCATTTGTCTACTCTCACCCATCACACCCTACAGAAGGCCTTTTTAGTATGCATTGCACCCCCCATGTGTAATAGGTGAGATGAATCACACCTTGACCAAGGAGCAGTCTGTATGGGTTAGTTTTGGCCAGTTCTAAGTAGTTTTTCAGGTGGAACTTCTACGGAATTATGTAATCAGCTGACCTTAATCCTTTAGGATATGAAGCAACACTTTTAGGGATTTAAGAGCCCTTGGTTTATTGACATATGCAATTGGGGTTGCAGTGCCCAAATATGTCTATAACAATGTGATCCATGATAACTTATTATATAATGAAAACAACATATATGTCTTTTCATTAATGAAAGATGCCAACAAACAATGAGTAAATTAAGAACTCTTCATCATCAACCAGTTTCAGATATGTAGTTCCTAATAAGAGACCATAATTCCAACAATGAATTATTGGAATCATAGAGGATTCTCCCCCTGAACCTGTGCCAACTCTACACCATCAGTTCTGATCATTAGAGGAAACTTCAGCCTAAAGTGACCTCCTAAGGAAAAATAATAAAATAATAGATAAAATAATAAAATAAGAGTAATGTATTTTAGAGGGAAAAGAAGAAAACTACATTTTTTTATTGTATTTTTGGCTTATCTCCTTATAGGTTCACTTAAATTTTAATTGTAGACACTCTCATTATGCATACTTTTGAGAAGACCCACATTGATAAAAATTGATGATACGTTAGAAAGTCTTGTTGAAAACGTTTTTTTAATGTATCTTAAATTTTTATCAATGTGGGTCTTCTCAAAATTATTCATAATTAGTACTCAATGGATGTGGAATTTAATTTTGTATCCAACGAGTGTCTACAATTGAAATTTGAGTAAACCTATAAGGAGATAAGCCAAAAATACAATTCAAAAAAGTAGTTTTTCTTTTTTTTTGCTTCCAAAATATTTACATGTGCCTCTTTTTAAATTTAAAGGATTTTTATTTTTTTACATATTATGACATCGAAATTACATGTAAATTTCGTGTGCACTTTTAGGCTGAAATTTCCTCTAATGCATATCCATCCCGTCAATCAACAAATGCATCCACAACATCATCAATATAAGACTTTGCAACAACTCATAAAATCATCATGAACCAACATCATTCCTAAGAAATGTATGGGCATTATTAACAATATGCAATAAATTAACATCAAATCAAGAATACTAAGAATTAACTTATGGAAGCATATCAGAAGCTCAACTAAATATGTGTGACTTCTTTTTCCTCACAAAGAAGAATACACGACTGTGTAGATAAAAAACTAAATATACACAAGAATATCCTTCATGATAAATGCATACAAAATGTAAAAGACTTATTTTCATAGTCACAACCCCCCTTGAATATGAGACATGCATATTCCTCTTCACTACTACTTCATCAGATTCAATGCTAGTAACATAAACATCATCAAAATAATATCAAAACAACATATGGATTCATTAATATAAATATGAATAGCTCCCCTTGAGATCATACACCACTAATACTTTGGACCTGATAATCATGGCTTGTTCTCCATGAGGCTATATACATATCACATACTTTTGCAGCCTATGTTAGAAGAATTATTTTTAAGAGAAATGGGTTGCAATTGGCTCAATATTCCCTTTACTTTGAATCAAAAGAAGATGAACTATACCTCTTTTTTCTTTCTGAATTCTTCTTTAGTAACACATATCATTTGTCCACATTTCTAAATCCTCTTTCTATAGCATTTATAGTGTCTTCGTGTATGACATTGGATTTAGCTGATGTAAACAAAATTATATGTTCTTTATTAGCTATTTGACCTACACTTAGAATATTATGCTTTAGCCCTTGAACTAATAGTGCATCAACAACTTTTGTATACTTATCCATTTTCACTCTACCTTTTCCTAGAACCTTTGATGGAGCATGGTTTCCAAGGTTAACTTTACCATAATTTTTTTCTTGAAAAATCAAACTTACTCTTACCTCCAGACATGTGATGAGAGCATCTATTATCTATGTACCATTCATCTTCATATTCAAATGAACACAGAGAAAGGCCACTTTTTCTTCATCCTTTTGCTGCGTAGTGTTAGTGGATCCATATTTCTCAAGACTTTTGGTAACAATATTCTTGTGTGTTTGCTTGCCTTGGAGGAAATGAACTTGTTGTCTGTGTGAATCCATTGACATGTTCCTACATTTTTTTTCTACATGCCCAAACTTGTCATAAGTTTAACATCTTACATGACCAAAAAAGGGGGTATAGGAATCATAATATTTCTATTTCATATTCCTCCAATTGGAATCAATAACTTTGTTACTAGATATGTATCAAGAAAAACAATATCCATTAAAGAAACCTGAGTACCTAGGAGTTGATGATATTCTTGTGAATCTACTTCTACAATTGGCTGAAAAGTGTCCAAAGTTATGGCAAATAAAACATTGAACATCATTGGTTAGAGAAGAGAATCAATTAATGTTTCTATTATTGGGAAAAAATGATGTCCCTTAAAAATTCATTTTCCTTGGATGTTGATATGGTTGAATTCTTATCTCTTTATTTGGAATTTTGGAGTTTGATTTATTAGCTTGTGAGTTAGATTCTCATTTTACAATTTCATGCGTACCAAGGCCAAACTTAATGGAGGGATACATTTAACTACTAATAATGTTATCCAAAATATTAGTACTATCTTGAAATCTTAAATGTTTATCCTTTTCTTATAATTTACCTTTTATAATGTTTACCTCAACCTCTAGTCTTTGACACTCTTCTTCCTCTTCCAGATATTGCTTCCTCATCCCTTCTCCAACCTTTATTACTTCTTCCAATTGTTCTTTTAATTCAATAACCTCTTCCTTCAACCAATTCTCTTGTTCTCTAAATATGTGGAGTAGCACTTCATTTCGTTTGTTTGACTTCTCGATATTTGATCTTATAAAGATGATCTCGACTTCAAGTCCTTCAAAATATTGTTTATATTTTGCTGCAATATTTTCCAATTTATCATTGTCCCTATTCTCATATGCCTTCAACTTATTCTTAATATTGTTAACCATTTTCAAAGAAAAACAAGTTTTGTTCTAAGATTAAGAGCTTTATCTAACCTGTCATCTTCTAAAATAGTAACTCCATATGTCATATAATACTCATCTTTTGACACATCATTATTTCCTTTAGAAACAATAGTACTTGTTGGTTCTCCTCATGAACAATATTCATTTATTTTTCCTTCATGGATTGTCTCTACATTATTCCATACTTACTTTGCAATTGCATAATGAAAAACCTTTCCTAATGATGAATCACGTATGTTACCAAGGATTTCATTCAAGGCCACATTATTATCTTGCAACTCTTGACTTGATGGAGGAGTTTTAGTGAAACCATTACATACTAAATTCCAAAAATCAGATCTGAGGTTCATTAACTTAGAGTTCATCTTTTCATTCCATTCCTGATAGTTAGTATCACTAAGCATAAAGATGCCTTTATAGTCCAACGAAATTTCAGTTAATTTATTTTCATCTTTACTATCATTATTACATAAACAGGGAAACAGTCCATAATTAAAACAAGGCGTAGTGCCCAATAATTCTTTGTTTCTATATTCTTCATTCTTGATCAATAGAAAGAGGGTTGTTCTACTAGCTAAATATTTTCAGACATTTATAACAATCACTGTATTTGATATATCACTTTCACTACCACAATTTTCTTGAATTGACTTCTTCCTTTAGGTTTCCTTCTTCTTTTTCTTCTCTTCCATTATCCGTGATCCACTCTTAAGTAGTAAAGCTTATGTTGAATCCACCTACTCCAATACCAATTTTTAGGAAAAATACTAAGACTTGTGGGGAGGCGGGGTGACTCGGTATTTTAATTCACATTAACTTTTCATTTCATATTCTAAATTATGTAGGCTATTGTTCATTATGCAACTAACGTTTCTACACAACTTCAGTGAAGGAAAAAATCATATACCCAATTTAATTATTTGATCATAAATCACATTAGTGAGTTACCTTTAACCATTACATTATTGATTCATTAACCATTAGTACACATTAAATAACAAAAAATTTCTCAAAGCTTAAGAAACGCACATAGAACACCAAGATTTTAGGTGGAAACCTAATGTGGGATAAAACCACTATTGTCGCTATCTCTATCTTCTTCTTTTATTATAAATAAAAACTTCATTGCATCTTGTACTGGTGCAGGCTCTTAATAGCACAAAGGCACCCACCTGAAAGAGGCTACAACCTCCACTCATTCTCAAGCACCCATTGGAAGGGAGATACAACCCCTTGATCTCATTTACCAGCTCCTACCGAAAGGGAGCACCTACCCACTTAAAAAAATTTACTAGCTACCACTAGAAGAAATCTTTGACCCCCTTATTAAAATATCCCACCCTCAGCACCCTTCGTGGACTAGGTTTCATAATATTTAATACTAGATCACCTATCTCAAATACACATGAAAACATGTAGGCCACCTTTCATTATATTTTCAAACTCGACCAACACCTAACATTATGCTCAATACTAATTAACAACTCTGGAAACAAATACTGAGTGAAATCATCAATACTAATCAAACCAAGATACCATCATATAATACAAAATTAATACTGAATCACCATAGCCAAATTATACCATTTCATATCCATCCATCAATATACCAAGTCATAAATGAATCCACTTAGTAAGCAGTCATGAATAAAGATTATGACCACATTGTCATCAACACAGTCAGTACAAACCTTTGTGAGATTTACTTTACAATGCATACGCAATTGTTATAAAGAAAACCTGTATATATACACATTCCCTCTATATAAAACCTACATATAGATCTTAGATCAATGAACACTGAACCATTTAGCTAACTGAATTATCATAACTTTGAACCAACCACTGAATAAGCTATTGAACCATTCACAAGTTATTTAACCATACCCAGTTACACTGATGTAGGAATTATAACTACACAATATTCCAATCCAAAAATAACTCAATCAACACTGTGAGATACAAACTATACTTATGAAGACATCATTGATAGACAACAAAAAATATTACGGACATCATCAAGAAACCATTGCAAACCCTCACTAGATCTAACTTAGAATATATATGCGACAATTATTCCAAACCTACATTTATATGCTCATATAGTGTGCAACAGCTATGTACATATCTCAACATTCTGAAAACAAATCTCATAATATATACGTGACTCAATAGAGTAAAATTTGCTTATGTACACTACTATCCATAAGAAAACCAACATGAAAATACTGAATTACTGAAACATACCTTCACTACAAACACAACTTACATTCCACAAAATTCAATATCAAAACTACAAACTTCTGAAAAATCATTCAGATCACAACATTATTATAGTCACAGATCCATCATTATTAGCTACTTACATTTTTGCAACAAGTAAATCAATAAATAATATATATCAACATATCTTTAGATCTTTCATATCTGAGTCTTCTCATTGCTCCCCAATGCACACCTATTCTAGATAATATCACACATGAATAACCCATTACTTACAGACTTATTACCTTGATCTCCATCTCCTTATATATTTTTTTCCTTATCTAATAACTTAGGTAAATGTTTTGGTAAAGTTGTTAGTATTTGCTGATGGTATCAAATGAATGTTTCTGCTCCAATTACTATGGGTAAATACCATGGGAATGAAAACTAGTATCCAAATTTCCATGGTTCAGATTATGTACCCAAATTTTTGTTCACAGGATCTCCATATGTACGTGACTCTGATTCATAGGAACTGCATATACATTCCCAAACTTCGCTTTTTTCATCCATCTATAACTGATCTTCTATTTTTCTGTCCATATCCACTGTAACATCTGTACCAATATTCCTGATGGTTGTATTAGTACCATGACCATCATGTTGAGATCAGATACACCTTTGTCAAGGAGGTTGCCATCAAGGACAACACATTAGCCATAATACCAACATTCTTTTCAAATAATCCAACATCATAGTTGTACTTTTCATGCATGCAAAGATCATATTTCCTTTCAAAGGATCAAACACAATGTTTCTATTTTTCATGTAAGCAAATAAAATATTTATTTTCAAGAAATATCAAACATAATAGTGTTATTTTTGGCATGAAAATAAATTATCTCCTTTCAATAAATCTATCTCACTCAACTATTATTTTGGTGTAGGCAACACATATTTATTTCTCTAGAATTATACCATCATTAGCCCACTACAAGGAAAAGGCTTTCTAGTGGAGGAGATAACAAATATTTTATTCTTATAAATTGGGAAAAATTGCCAAAGAAACATTCGCTAAATCATACGTTTGTGGGAATGGATGTTTTAGTGGAGCTTATAATGGAACTTCATCACAACTGAAAAATTTGGGCAACCGAATGTTTTAGAAGATGATTTTATTTAGTCCTCGTTATGGAAAAAGAAGCCCCAGTGCGCTACTTATAGAAATGCACCGATATTAATATATAATTAAACACATCGAGGTGTTTAACAGAAAGAGCACAATAACCTAAAATGTATAGCACCGCAGTTCTTACAACAAAAAAAATCTCGGTGAGTTCAAATCAAAGAGCACCGAACGTTGAAACGTATACCATGTCTGTGCTTATGTAAAAAAGAACCCCAGTCTTTCATTGAACAAATGATTTCGAGGCATGCAAAAACTAATTACAGTTCTAGTACTTTCTCTTAAACACGCAGAACCTAAACATATTTTTTATATAAATGCACTAGTGCATTTATTATATAAAGTGCCTAGTGCTATTAATTTTAATAGTGCACCAAGAATGGAAATAATATTTTATAGAGTCGGGGTGTGTTAGGTTTATGAAATCATTGGTGTGCTAGGAGTTACAATGCAATGGAGCATCAATTTGAAACAATATTACTACTTGAAGACATGAAGGCCCCGGTGCTATCATTTTCCTAGAAGGCACCTATTATACTAAAAGATGACATCATGGTGCTTTTATTTAAAGTAAAGCACCAATACGTTTTTATGTTATGGATTCACTAATTTTTTTAGATGATATTTTCTCTTTTTTTGAGACATCGATCTATGACAATGCAATTATTTTAATTTTTTAAATCCGTTATTCATTAATAAATCAACATATATATTACAACAATATTTATATAAATTAATATTTAATTAGTGCATTTGTATATGATGTTTGGATTAATTTGTTATATTATCAAATTTCACATCTATTCATTATAATATTTAATCATCCATATATTTAATTAGTGTTAACAACGTCATTGGATAACACAAAAGAATGAATTAAAAATGTGTTTTATTATATATCAATAAGAGGCTCTTTGTCATACAAAATGGGATTGTTATTGGTAACCCCTTGTCTTTCGATTGGGACACTATGTCCATTATTACATTAAACAATATGTCTTATTTTCACAGACAATTATTTAAAAAAATACAACATGTTGCATTGTTATCCAAATAGGACATCATTATTCACTGGAAATGTTTTTAGTGCTTGAGATACTTCCATGACTTGGGTTATTTGGAGGAGAATGTTTATTGATTGCTTCAATTGTTCTCATCTTCTTCATCTTGTTCAATCTGCAAACATAAAAATAAACTGTGATGATTGTATCTACATTGTTGATAGTAATGCAAATTGAAATAAAAAATATATGTCAATGTAAATCAAAAAACAATGTACCATAGCAAGAAGTGACTACTGAATTATACACATTCTTTCAAAATCAAATCTCATGCCTTCTTTCAACAACTCTTCTGTTGATGTAGTTCCATACTTTGTTTTCTACAAATTTTATACCCCATAATAAATCATATATTTAATATCAAGGATTTTTTCATTTTATTAATTATAAACTGAGAGAAGTAAAACAACATAGATACTTACAAATTCCACAATTAATTTTTGATATGCCAACATATACTCACAACCATTTTTTAACCCAATGTCAATCAATTCTTTTGATGGCTCTTCTTTCTATGTTAGCACTCATTTGAATACATTCAATGACGGTTGTTGTAAAATAACTTAAAATTTACAAAAATGAAAACTTGGTTTAATATAATGAAATATTAACAAATACTCACAAACTTTAAAATTAACAATTTTCTTCCTTATCGTCATGTTTTATGAGCTAAATGAGTTCCATCTTGTTTTATTTTCTACAAGAAAATACTCAAAAATTAATATTTAATGATATGTAGAAAGTCAATCATGATTACATAAATTTGAAGCACGTTGTTGTTGAGATGACTCCTTCTGTGATGCAATTATGTCCATTTCTTTGGCCATCTCCTTATACACTTTTTTGGATATTCCTACCGGCATGTTTTGTATATTAGCACGTTGATCATTGGGGATTTTCATAATCTTCTTGAAAAAATTAATAAGCTGTTTTTATAATGATATATGAAAAATAAATATAAAAAAAGGATGTTAATAAATTAATGGTTTGTAGTAAAATATACACATAATTCTAGAAAATCATTTTATACAATTAGGGATATCATCTTTTGAATGATTATTCTTTTTTTGTATGTTTTTTTTATTGCGAGTATGACATGTGTCCTTGATAATTTCTCTCGAAATGCTTCCCCTAATCTAGATATAATTTCATTCGTAGAATCATTCCATTGATTTTTGTGTTGTAAGTGGAAAGTAAGTTTGTACATTCATTTAACTAGATACCTCATAGTTCTATAAGAGAAATTATCCCTTTCATTAACGTCCAACACTACTCCAAATAAGCTAAGGACCAATTCATCATTATTTACATGTTCCATTTTTTTCTTTTCTTAGAACGACATTCATATCTTCCTTTGTTGTTTATCCCTATAGAAAATTAAACACATATGAATTAATAGATTGTTTGAAACATGTTATCTAATATTCTTAAGTATATCATTAATTGAAAAAAAATAACATATTGAATAGTATTTTTTCATTCACCTAATTCATCATTCTGCAATTTTTCTATCATGCTTTTATGGTCTTCTACAATTAGATTATAAACAATCTATCGAACTTCTTCATTTTGTGGTGTTATAGCTTAGATCTACCTCAGGCTAAGAAAGGTAGGATCCAGGACCAACATCAAACCATGCTTAACCTGGTAGCTAGCCCTACCAGGTCAGGAGAGGGCTCTCTCTGGGTCAATCTCAGCAAGGATCTAATCACTAAGGTCTTGAGACAACTGATATAACTACTGATCTTAGGTTAGGTATCTGTGCAAAGTGTTTTATTGAATAAAATGGTGGCTTTTGTTGACTCTAATGAAAAGGCAGATCTTGGGTGTAGGGAATGAGGTTCAGTCTTACATAGATCTCAATGGGGCAAGATAGGCAACTGATTTTGGCACTTTAAATAGAATGAGATGGAGGGATTAGAGAGATGAGGAGTTGAAGAGGGCAAGAGAATCCATTGATCGTCTCCAAACAGATGAAAACATCAAGAAACTAAAGAAAACCTCAAGTAGAGCACTGCAATTTCAATGGATTCTACTTTCACTCTTGTTTGAGTTAGTTAGGAAGAAATAAGATATATAATGTCATAGATAACACATAATTAAATTCACAAATATAGAAGAAAGCACTATACCAAAAAAAAACGCCACAATGATCCCAAAGAGTGCTGCAAACCTTGGTCTCACTTCCTTAGCCAAAATACTGATATGAGTGTACAATGAAGCTCCTTGCTTTCTCAAGAGTCCAACCATGCTAATGACTAAAAGAAAATAAGATATAGACAAACCATAGCTCATCCTATCCTCTAGGGGTCAAGATCATATGCTTAGGAGTCATTCCAACTAATTCTAAATTGAGAACTAGAAATTAGGCAGTGGAACAACATGCCTCTAGAAACAAGGGAACTGATTCATTAAGTTTCAAACAACTTTTTAACAGATGAATCTACCTCCATAAGTGAAAATTTGACATATTTACATCATGATCCATCAACTCACATTAAATTACATAAAAAATTTGACATTGAGAAGGTGAAAAAGTCAAAGTGGCAAAATCTAGGCGAAAAACAAAGCATTCCTAGTCAAACTGGGCCAAATTTCCTCTATGCACCGCGCCTGATTCTCTATGCGTAGTGCCTATTTGAAGCCATTTGTGGAGGCCATAACAGTGTCCAAATTCCCTCCAAGTGTACTTGTTGGAAATATCTACCTATCTAATTTCCAACCCAAGTGTAATTTTTCAATTTGGCCTCCATTTACCCCTCCAAAATTCAGTTCTCCTAACACTACTTCCTATGTGTCAAAATGGGGCAGTAAGGTCATTTTTTGAGTGTTTTTGACCTTTTTGAGGGCTCAAAACCTATCCAAATTTCTTGGCCATTGGTAGGAAAGCATATTTTTCCATGCCAAATCCACAAATTCTGATTTTTTATCATTTGGAGGCTCCCATCAAAAACGAGCGCTAGGTGGCGCGATGCATATAGCAGACATTCCTGTTTTTTGAGCAAAAAATTCCAAAAATGCAAAAAGTGTCCCAATTTTTTTGGAATTTGGGCTGAGTCTTCTCCATAAAGCATTTTATTGCACTAAGGAATCCTCAGCCAATATCTGAAGTTGATCATGCTCCTCTCGCCTCTTTGATGCCCTTTTCAATTTTGCCTTTAAGCTCCTGATTCTCGCCTTACAAACTTTGTTCCTTGCCATGTAATGATAAGCCATATGTCTCAACAATGTCTTCTCCTTGTTGGCCTTCTCCAAAAAACTCTCTAAGTGGATATTGACTCTTTCAAGCCAAGACTCCCATTCACCATTGGTCTCTTGCTCAAGTGAAGTGAGCTCCACCCTCCTCCTTTGGGCAGCTTGGCGATTCTCCCGAATGTTTTGCAACTCCATAATCGCTTGTTGATATTCAAGCTGCTTATTTCTTTGCTCCAGGTACTCTATGATCCACTTAGCCCTTTCCAAGTTGAGGGACAAGGCATTGATGTCCACCTACTACTCTTGGATGACTTCTTTGAGATTTGTGCTTTGCGGGCCCACATCAGTATCATCACCCTCAATGAGAATGAAATCCCACTCACCTGAAGGCCCCTTTGTTCGGTCCCTATAATACTAGTGATTACCCCATTACTATTGTAGTTGCATCCCTTATTAATATTGTTGTTCCACTATTATCCCCATATTGTTATTACTGTGCCCCATAGAATCCCTCTATTGTTATTTTTGTGGCTTTATATTATTATTGTTAGGTCAGCTCGGTTATATTATGACTCCTTAGACTTCTATATATAGAAAGGGGGTTTTGTCATTTGAATCATCCAAGAATTGTTAATTTATGTAATGTAGAGGACGTTATGCCCTCCAAGAGGTTGAATTCTAAGGCGTTGATCTATCTTTTCTATCTTTTCTTGAGCTAGTTTCATAACATTTGGTATCAGAGCTTTGGATTCTAGGGTTTTGTTGCTCCAAATAGGTCATCATGGAATTTTCGCTCTAACTTTGCTTTTACAATGTTTCCAAAGACAAAAAAAAAACCCATTTTAGAAGAAATCAGGGTGAATCTCAGGTCCGAATTTCAGAGCTTTTTGCACTACATTTTCGTAGATATGATCTTAGGAATTTGGTCTTTTTGCAGACTCCTGAATTACATTCCAAACAGGTGACTTAGGGAAAATCGTCATAACTTTCTCTCTGAGCATCGGATTGAAATTGCGTAAGAAGGTATAGGAAGAGGATGGACAATAGCTTCTTGTGTATATTGTTCAAAACCAAAGGTCGAAATAGTCACTCGTGGCACATCGTACAAGTTCGCTCTACGAAACTAGTATATAATCAGGTCACTATGGGAGATTTCCCATAATTCTTCCTTGGAGAATCCAATTTGGATGAGATTGGTGGAATTGGAAGGAGGACATAGAGGGCTACTTAAGGTTTCAATTTCAGAACTAGATGATCCAAAAATATAGAGATACATCAAAGGCAATATCGAACTCCTACAAAGTGAAAAAAGGTGTGTAGATTCTTTTCAATTTTTGCTTAAGATTGGTTTAAAAATTTATTTTGAAGGAATTCAAAGGGCATAGTAGAGCATTATTATCAGTAACTGATTCCCCAAATAAATAAAATGCAAACACCTAGTAAGACACTTGAAAGCTCTAGCATGACTCATGAATAAGAGGAAGAAATGCTACATGATTTATCAAAATTACAAGAACAAGTGCAACAAATGTCACTCTCACAAAAGCTAATAGAAGCTAAGATAAATGGCATGGAATCTAAGATAAAGGGCATGGAAGCTAAGATGGATGATTTGAAGATAGATTTGAAGACAGATTTGAAGACAGACATGGCAGATTTGAAGACAGATTTGACAATTTTTCTACAAGAAATACTTAGTAATGGTGAAAAGGTAGTAAAGGAAACTCATGATGTGAACAAAAGAAATGTTAATCATGATTTCATAGACTCTAATGTGGGATCAAAGGCCCACCATATTCCAAAATTCGATATGAGGAATTTTGATCGCAAGGATCCCGCAACATGGATATTATAGATGGAGCAAATTTTTTATCTCAATAATGTGCAAAACACACAAAAGGTACGTATTGCAACTTTATATTTGGAACCAAATCAGTTTGTATGGTATCAATGGTTTTGCTCTTGTAAACAAATGATCACTTGGGCAATTTTTATGGAATAATTGACAGCACATTATGAGGATACAAAAAGCAACACTTTTTTTAGCTAATTGATAAGTCTCAAACAAAAGGGTTCAATAATGGAGCACATTGAGGAGTTCCAAAAAAAGAACATAAGGGTAAAAAATATTCCAGAGGAGCATAGGATTGATCTATTCATAGGGACTTTAAAGGATAATATCCAACATGATGTTCGCCTTTGGGAACCTAATTCATTAGAGAAGGCATT
>APFE030144989.1:228566-287808 GCA_000404065.3 Pinus taeda | reverse complement strand
TTATTTATTTACCATACCTCTCATTTATTTATATTTTTATTATTTTACTATACCTCTTTTATAAATATGGTATTTGGGCCTTTGGCTCATAGGATTCACTTAAATAAAAACTATTCTTGAAAATGGGCGAATGGATTCACTTAAATAAAACCTATTCTTGAAAATGGGCGAATGGAAGGTTGTAACTCCTAATTTCAATGGCTAAAGTTACCTTTCTTACCCTCTCCCTTAAAATAAGGTGGCCTATTTGAGGTGATTTGTAAAAAAGTACTATGATACAAAATATTCGCCCACTAAAAATTTAAAACCCCGGCGTAACATATAACCATTTTTAAAATGAAAGGATAGGGTTGACAGTGCAATTTGTAAGGCTATACACAACAAAATGATTTAACAATGCTATTAGGAACATGCGCGCTATTGCGTTATATTACACTAGGAGCAATGATGAAAATACTAGAAAGAATCCCAAGTGTTATAATATACTCCTATGTTTTGTTATCATATATGGTGCATTGTGAAACATATAGTCGCTTCTCAAAATTAGAGAGGGTTAATGGTGCAATTTGTAAGGCTCAACGCACCACAATGATTTAGTGGTGCTATTAGGAAGAGGCACCTTAGTAAATTATATTACACCACAAGAAATGATGAACAAACTAGATAGAACAGAAAGTGTTATAATATGTCGATGTGTTGTATTACTCTTGTAGCACTGGTGTGTTATGTTATAGATGACACACCATGCAACATATAGCCATTTGTTAAAAAAATGGACTGGCCCGACAAGCGATCTAATTCAATATGTGATTCCCCTATTTTATATCTCAAACATCCTATATTTAGTAACTATATAAACCCATTAAATCTAAAATTTCTAAATTCAAAAACCCTAATTATGAAGTGGTAGAGAATGTTAAACCCTAATGTGAAATTTTGCAAGAAGATGCAAGGATTTAAGGCAAGTATTGAATTTGTTTTTTTTTTTGTTATTTTTGTTATTTTGTTTTTTTTTAATTTTAATAAAATTTAAATAGGAAAGATCATAAAAAATTATTAGGAAAATCTTATAGTAATTTTTTATTATATAGGGTATTTTATTTTATTTTTTGTAAATTGTGAATAAATCTAATATAAATTTGTAAAATATTTTAACAATAAAATTTAAGATTCAAGCTATCTAGGGTAATGAGTGAAACACCATACCTTTCAACTTTTGATCTTTCGATGGATCCAAAATATTTTGCATCTCTGACTTGATCTTTTCTTTCAAATGCTCCCTCTTTTAATTACACCCTAATAGAAAATGTAAATTTTTTTATTAGTAAAATAAAAAAATAACATTTAAAACTTACTATGAAATTTTTTGAATGAATCACTTTGACTTTTAGCTTCTAATCTTCTAAATAGTTCTCCTACTCCAAAGTAATTTACTATTGTTGCATAGTGCTCATGGTATATCTCTCTCGTAAATCAGTCCCTTGAAATTTTGGGTAAAATAATGAAATGGTGAATAAATTTTTACTATTTAAAAGACTTTATGAAATTATATTTCAAAAAATCAATTGGCACTCATTTTTTAATTTAAGAAATTGAAAAAAAAACACAATTATTTTATTGAATTTCTTCGCACATTGATGCTTTCAATACATAGAGGTACTCGTGCGGTTTTATAGAAAACACACCCACATGATTCATTTTTTTTCATTTTTGAAATATTTAAATGATGGGATAAATGTTTTTAACCCAAAAATGTGGTATGTATTGAAAAGAGCACCAAAACGGTTGAATTCGTTTTTTTCTAAATTCGGAAAACAATTGCGTACCAGTGTTATTTTTTATTTAAACATATTGGTGCGTTTTTATGTCAAAGAGCACTGATATGATAAATTATTTTTTATTTTTTTGGCAAGCTAGAAATCGATGCGAGTATTATTTAAACACTCAAGTGCACTTTATATTTAAATAGACCGGTGCAGTTTATTTTTAGTAGCGCGTCGATAAGGTTTAAAAGCTATCTTAAATTTTATTTTCACATAAAATGACATGTTAATCTCAAATTATCCTTTAGGACACATCCACATGAATTACAATAGTTCATAGTATACATTTTCAGCTTAAAGTTTCCTTGTTCTTGAAAAATGGTTTCGAAACTATATTGAAATTCAGATTGTGGTTATATGGTTCTCCAGATTAATTTTAGATATTCACACAAAATTTTATTTCTGATTTTTCTCAAATGTAGGGAAAACATCTCAATAATATCAAATGGTCAATTCTTCAAATTCCAACTCATTCCATATTGTTGATCAAAGTCCTTCACGAAGTTCTCCCTTTCCATCTTGAGTAAGTTCAGATTTTATTTATATTTAGATTATCCAATTGAATTTATTTTTTTGAATCCATGGTAATTTGAATAAAAGTGTATGTAAATTAGTTGCAGGATCCAAATTCAAAATCGAGTTCAAATGCATAAAAGATTAATCCATATTATTTTCAAAAAAGTTGGAAGCTCTTATCAGGAGTAGAATATCGTAAGTAGTTGGTAGATGAAAAAGGGAAGCCTTTTCACCTAGCCAATTGAAACATGGCATATTCTAGTTGCCATCTTGGATCAATGATGGCAATAATTGATTAGTATAATGAAGTTTCATTAAACCAATTGCATTGTCATGCTTACTAATATCATTTCCATTGTACTATGACAATATAAGTTTTTCAGATTAATCACATTTTTAAAATTTGGTCAATGTTTGGAACCAACTAATGTGGTTCATCCTCAGGACAAGGTGAGAAATCAATAGATCTGTAGGTATAAATAGCATGTATATCTCATTGCCCAGAGTTAGCTGTTAAAAATTATTTGTTGATAAATTAGCTAAAAAAATATTTAAGAATTGGTGGTAGGGAAATATCTGTCAAAATATTATATATTTAGTTCTTGATAAGTCTGACTATGTCCACAAAATGGTAGACCATCATTATAATAGTGGGAGATACATAAAGCTTAAGGAAAATCCCATTAAGTCCATTTCTAAGGAAGTAGAAACCACTATTAAATCAAATCCGTCTCTTAACCCTCTTTCCTAAAATCTCATTGAGACAAATCCCCTCACCCCTAAAATCTATGGCCTTCTGAAGATTCATAAATTTGGGGCTCCCTTAAAATCTATTGTTAATAAAATAGGCAGACCCACCTATCCTCTTGCTAAATTCTTACCTTAAAATCATAAACGTCTTTTTGATCGCACTGATTCTTTTGTCAAAGACTCTGCCTCCTTTATTCAAGAGTGGAGAGATATCAAATTAGATCCTGTATATTTATTAGTGATTTTTGACGTTGTATCCTTATACACCAAGATCCCCATCCAAGAGACCATTGATAACATAAATCACATCACTGACAAAAACACTGGCAAGTTAGTTGGCCTCTGCCTCCCCTAGACTTTCTTCAGTTTCCAAGGTGAGTTCTATGATCAAACCTGCAGTCTTGTGATGGGCACCCTTCTTTCCCCTATCGTCACAAACTTGTTTATGTAATATTTTGAGACCAAGGCCTTACCCTCAACTCAATTTGTCCCTAAGAAATGGAATGGGTTTGTTGATGATACTTTTGTCATATGGCCTCATGGCCAAGAGAAGTTGGATTTGTTTCTAAACCACCTTAATTCACATTCAATCTCCATCAAGTTCACAATGGAAGTGGAGGTGAATGGGATCCTTCCCTTTCTTGACATTCTCCTTTCTAAAATGGATTATGGTTCCATCGGTCACCAATTTTTTCAAAGGAAAACTCACATGGAACATTATGTCCATGCAAGTTCTCATCATTTCCCTGCTTAGAAATTTGGGGTTCTCAGCACTCTTGCTACCTATCCTCTAAGAATCTCTGATGAGAACTACCTTGTGAAGGAGAAATATCATCTTCTTGAAGTTTTTAAAAATAATGGGTATAGAAGATCTCAAAGGCTCAAGGCCTTTCACAAAGCCTACAAACAACCCAGAGTTAAACTTGCTTATGCTGATCCTATCTATAAGGTTCATCTCTCGTATGTCAAAAAGGAACCACGAATATGATTGCCCATATCCTTAGGAATATTAATGTCTCTTCTTCGTTCAAATCTCTCAACACCATAAAAAATTCCATTAGATATGTTAAGAACCCTATTGACCCTAAGGACATGAAGGGGGTCTACCTTGTTCCCTTCTCTTGTGGTATCCCCTATATTGGGGAAACATGCAGGTCTATTAAGCAGAGGATCAATGAGCATGATATAGACATTAGACACAATCAATCCCATGGATCAGCCCTAGTCGAGCATGCAAAGAAATCGAAACACCACGTCTGCATTGAAGAATCCAAAGTCACTGCGAGGGTTGATCACTTCCACCATAGGAAGCTTAGGGAAGCGTTTGAGATTGAGACACATGTTAGAAATATTAATAGGGATGGTGGTTAGAAATTGAGTAAGAGTTGGATTCTTGCTTTCTCTTCATGGTTATGCCTCCCTTTCTTCCCCTTTCTCTTTTTAATCCTTTATCTTTTTTATTCTTTCTTATTCACCTTTATTATCTTCTGGTTTCATCATTCATCTCCTAAATTTTTTTAATATTATTTAATTTCATGTGTTTAACATTATAAGTATATTTTTTGGCAACCTCTCTCTAAATTATTCTTTTCTCTTGAGCACCCCCCCTTTTCAAATTATGGTTTTTGAGACCCCTTAGGTTTTAGTTCTTATTTATTTTCCCTCTTGACCTTCCTCTTTCTAAATTTATTTGTTGCAATATTACTAGATTTGTTAATATAATTAAAAATATAACATGATGGAACCTCTTTTTTATTTTTATGTTACAGATTATTAATATTTTTCTAGTCACAATTCTTAACCTATAACTCTAGTTCTATATAATTTAGAATTGTTATATTTTGAATTAAGGGAAATAAGCCATCCTATAACAAACAATGATCCTGTAAAATTGATAATAATAATATTAAATAAATAATTATTAAAATATATTTAAATTAAATTATTTTAAATTGAATTATTCCTAACAAAGTTTTCAAACTAAATATATTTTTTATTTAATGGGAATAAGTCAACCCCTAACGAATAATACTATATAAAGTGATATTATTAAATAATTATTTTATATAAATCGATAATTTTGAAAAATAATATTTTATATCTAATTATTTCATAGCAACTAGTTTTTAACTAATTATATAATATTTTAACAGATACTTCCCTACCACCAATTCTTTAATAATTTTTTAACTAATTTACCAATGGCTAAGTCCATGCAATGATGAATAAATGCTATTTATACCTACATATCGATTGGTTTCTCACATTGTCCCATGGATGAACCACATTAGTTGGTTTGAAACGTCAACGAAATCTGTTATATACCTAGGGGGGATAATATGGGGTACCAAGGGAGGTACCCAAGGTAATAATGTAATAATGGGATGGGCCATAGTCATAAATAAGGTGGTTAACCCATGTCATGTAAGGGACCACAAGTAGTTAATAATAATGTAAGGGGCCCATGGTATTAGTTGAAGGTATGAGGAAACCATGGTAATGATGCATGGTATTGTATGTATGAGGCCTATATAGAGGCTAGAGACTCCACATGGAGAGATATGATGAGAAGTATTCTTGTATGAACAAGCATATGGCTTGTGGAGTATTCTCCTTCTTTAAGGAGTGAATGTATGGTGTCGCCCTACCTTAAGGGTTTTGATCAATAAAGAATCATTTATATCTTATTTCTTGGGTTTATTTGCATAATCTTATATTTTCATATCAGATCTATAATATTCTTGGGTTAGATCTACAACAAGTGGTATCAGAGCACTTTCTTGGGCACAAAAGTGGAGAATTTTTTTTTACTTTTGCAGGATTTCGGGGGCAGCGAGTTTGCAGATAAAATCTGTAAATTTTGGTGCAATATATGCAAAATCTAATTGCATATCTGGATTCTATGTGAACAAATATCCGATTTCAAAAAAAAATCGGTCGAAACAGAGTCCGGATGAAGGAGATATCGCTGATTTAAAAATCAGTGGGGTTGCAGTTAATATTTCAGGGCAGCGAGTTTGCAGCATAGATCTGGACGTCCTGGTGCAAGATATGCAAAATATAATTGTAGATCTGGATTCTTTGTGGAAAAATACCCAAATTCAAAAAAAAATCAGTTGAATCGGAGTCCGGATGAGGGAGATATTGCTGATTTAAAATCAGCTCTTTTTTCAGAAATTTTGGGTGACGGTGAGAGAGTAGTAGCGCAGATCTAAAATTCCATTTCCAAAAACAGGTTATAATAGAGATTTTGAGAAATATTGACGAAACTGTGACATTTTCAAATTTTTGCCAAAATTTTGTGATGGCGGCCCTAGATCAGAATTTGAGGGACTTGTATATATTTGATGGCTCTCATCCAGTTAAATGGCTAGCACAAATGGAGAAATATTTCAAATTGGAATACATCTATGATTATGAGACTCAGTTGAGCAGGGGAAAAATGTATTTGGACCTTGAAAGATGCAAATGGTGGCATGAGCATCAACGTTCCAATGGAAGGTTTTTGACTTGGGTTGCCTTCAAAAAAGCTCTTATAGAGTGCTTTGAGCATAAATCTAATCTTGTGGATAAGCTCACACAGACAGACACACGGCCTAGCAAAGCTTTTATCTTTATAGGAAAGAAGGAAACCAAGGAACCAAAAGGGTTATTTTTTGCTGGTATCTCTATATTGCAAGTTCATGGATTGATTCAGAAGGAGAAAATCATTGTGTCTATCAATCTGAGTTGCAAGCAAAATCTCATAAATGTCAACTTAGCAAAAAAATTGCAAGTCCCAACAAAACACATTGAAAATACACAAGTGGATGATGAGGATGTTCAAGTGTACAAGGATTTGAATATTTCTATGGATAAATACGTGTTGCATGGTGATTTTTATGCTTCAGAGATGGATAATATGGATGTTGTTTTGGGATATCCTTGGATGGAATCCGTGGGTACTATCACTATTAATGTACAGAAGAAATTCCTAAAGCTATGGTATAAAAACAAGAAAATTACATTACAGGATATTTCCATCCATAAACAGGTAGAGCACATGGAGGCTGAAGCAGAAGATGTTCAAGGGACTGACATATCAAATGATGAGCCTTTGATGATTGACAATCAAACACAAACAGAGGCTGCAGAAGGAAAGGTTACAGGTGATGATACATCAAAGGAGGGCTCAGTGGTTGAAGTCAGATTGAAAAAGAAGACACCACAACAGGTACCACAGTAGGGTGAAGTCAAGCAAAAGCCATCGTGGGTTAAAACTTCAACATATCATCACCCACATCACCCCGCAAGACAACCATCAAGATGGAAACCAAGTAGTCACATGATGGATACAAAGGAGAGACGATCCACCTACTACACATCAACACAGAAGAGCTGCCATGGTCAACTTCCATCTCAAGCGAGCGAGGCACCAGCGAGATCGAGGGTTCACCTTTCTCTTGGATGGCTAGATGCACGTGCATGGTATCAGTGGACTACTCTTTTGAGTAGATCTTATTATTTGTGTTCTTCCCATGTTTCGGGGACGAAACATGCTAAGGGGGGTGGAATGTTATATACCTAGGGGGGGTAATATGGGGTACCAAGGGAGGTACCCAAGGTAATAATGTAATAATGGGATGGGCCATAGTAATAAATAAGGTGGTTAACCCATGTCATGTAAGGGACCACAAGTAGTTAATAATAATGTAAGGGGCCCATGGTATTAGTTGATGGTATGAGGAAACCATGGTAATGATGCATGGTATTGTATGTATGAGGCCTTTATAGAGGCTAGAGACTCCACATGGAGAGATATGAAGAGAAGTATTCTTGTATGAACAAGCATATGGCTTGTGGAGTCTTCTCCTTCCTTAAGGAGTGAATGTATGGTGTTGCCCTACCTTAAGGGTTTGATAATAAAAAAGCATTTCTATCTATTCAAATCTTGTTATTCTTGGGTTTATTTATATTTTCACATATTTCTGAGTTAGATCTACAACAAAATCCTAACAATGTGATTAATCCGAAAGACTTATATCTATATTATTAGTCACAAAAGTATTAGATCTAACATTGTACTATGATGTTCAATACTTTTTGAAATTAGAATTCTAGTGATGATGAGCAACCCACCTACCATCTTTTGATGCACCCCACTATAACATCCAATCAATAGAAGCCTACATTAAGAGAAAGACTTGGAGAGGAAGCATACAAAGAATGGTTGAATCAACCACTTATTCAATTCCCACTCGGTCCAAATTCACGAATTATGAATGACTACAACAATAGTAGTTCTTCATCAAAAGTTGGCAATGGAGGCAATCGAATGGAGGTTTGTATGGATGATTACTTATGGGATATGACTTCCATGGAGGTCATGTTTTTATTTTCATATTAGTATTATGAGCTAGGGGATGATGCTCATATCACTGATACCTTATTTAAAAGCCTGAAATATGCTTCCACCACCACTCTCTTTGGACCTAGCGACAAGTCAAAGTCTACTCAGCCAGGGAAAAATGGTATTGTTGTACAATGTGAAAGCAAATTTTGGCATGTCCAGTGCACGTTTCTCGAAAATATTGAGGTAATTGACTTCCATGATCAATCAAGTTCCTTATATTTTGTCACACAATCAAATTAAAAATTGTCAATTTTATGAATGTTAAATATTGACATTGTACAATTATATTCCCCACCAACTACAGGATACTCAAAGGTAAGGTTCTTTTGAGTGATAATGTCTTCTAGGTAGCTCTGAAGAGGCAAAGAAGTTGTTGAAAATGTTGGAGGTTGAGTACATATCATATCATGCATGTCTGAATGATTATAATCTATTTAGAGGAGAATATGTAGACAAAGAGATATGTCTAAAATGTGGGCATGATAGGTACCATAATTAAAAAAACAAGAAAAATCGCATGGTCCTCCTCATAAGATATTGAGGCACATGCCTATAATCCTAAGAATTCAAATACTCTTTCATTAGAAAGAATTATCTATGTTGTAGGGATGGCATGCCTCTCACAAAAGTTATTTAGGAGTTATGTGAATCCCAACACATTCAATATCCATGAGAATATAGAGGATACATGACCTGAAAAATTTAAGGATGAAGTCAAATGTTTTCAAATCAGCATATCTAGGGATGGCGTCAACTCACATTCCCTCCAAAACACAAACTATTTGTTTTGGTCTCTAGTAGTGATCAATAACAATATCCCCGCATGGTTTTCTGTGAAGAATGAACATGTCATGTTGGCTCTCATAGTCCCTAGTAGAACACAAGTGAAGAATATGGATGTCTACTACAACCATTGGTAGATGAATTTAAGGAATTATGGGAAGGGATACATTTGTATGATGTATCATGACCCATAACGAGAGAGAGGAGTTTTACGTTGTATTAAAAAGAAGAGAAATACTTTTCTTACTTGTATCTTTGGCTTATTGCCTTATAGGTTTAATCAAATTTCAAGTGTAGAAAATCATTGTATGCAAAATTAAATTCAACATCCAATGAGTACCCATTATGCATACTTTTGAGAAGACCCACATTAATAAACATTGAAGATATATTAAAAAGCATGTTCAACACGTGTTTTTAATGCATCTTCAATTTTTAATTATATTATATTATTTTTAATTATTTTTGGGTTATTAGACACGTGACACTGTGATTTTTTCACATTTCTATAGGTGCATTTACTCCCATCTACGTGGACATATGGACATCATTTTTGCATGGAGGATGGCGATGATGGACACACGACATAAGAATCTGGAGTGGAAGTCAAGTTTGACCAATCTATTCATGCTAGCCACCATGATCAAATCTTAACATAGGGGATATTAGGTTACAAAGATACAAGAGATCATTCAAGTGGACTTCTCTTCATTCCAATGTGTTATTTTTAGGAGCAGGTGGTGGGAAAAGTTTGATTGGTATAGTATAAAGGAAGATCGTGATAGTGGGTTCATATCTATCAACTCTAAAGGTTTGTGGCATGAAGCTAGGGAGACTTATGTTTTGTCAAAACACTGCAACCAGGTGTTTTTTTACCCAAATGTGTTAGATGGGAATTGGTGGTTTGTATTCAGAGATGACCCTAGATCAAAACATGCTTTTGATAATAAAAAATATTATTATGCCAAGCATCGAGGGAGGTCATTAAGTGATGACAATGGAGGGTGATATGTACTTGTGTTATTTCATGATTTATACTAGATTTTTGTATGCTTTTATTTTCATTATTTTGCTAAGTATTTCCAATTTTTGTTGTTCCATTTGATGAAATATCTACAACATGATTGACATATAAAATAAATCAACCTCATACATAAAATACTTTTTTTTTATTAAATGAAAAATGTATATATTAATATGGAAACACAAATTTCAACTAAAAAACAAAATAACATTTCCAGTGTGCCAAAAACACAGTAATGCACTAGCTCCAGATCTTTGTCAAACACAATCACATTGTAGATGGTATGCACATTACTATGATGCACAACTATTGGTTCACAAATTTAAATTTGCATAGCAATGTGTCACATGTATGCACCGTTGCGCACGTATAAAATTTTGCATCAGGATGAAACGTTCACATTATCTAACACACCAATATATAGCTATATTTTAAAATAGTATTTAGTACGTGCATTGTGTAAATATGATAGCACTGGTGCAATCAAAACTTACCAAACACATTGCATTTTTTATGGTGATTAATAGGGATTCGTTTGAATTTCAAATAGACTTGGTGATGCAATTTTGTTCCTGTTTCGATTATGTAAAATAACTATCTATTTTTTATGTATTTGTAACTAAATTATTTAAAGTAGACATGTCTCTATCATTGTGAACATGATGTAAAATAAATATCTATTCTTTATGTATTTCTAAATAAATTACTTAAAGTAGACATGTCTTTATCGTTGTGAACATGATGTGCTACTAGCTAGGAGAAATTTGAAAAACATGAATTTTAGTGAATATGTTGTGATAACTTAATTTTTATTATTTCAATTGTATTATTCAACTCGCATTTATTATTAAAAGGAGTTAAATTTAAACCAGTACAATAGAAAATAAAGAACCAAAATAGCATAAAAATGTTATATCTTTATTACTAGAAAAAGATTCACTTGCCTCTTGAAGGGAGAACTTCCAATAGAGAAAACCCCCAACTACAAGTACCTTGATCAAAAGCCTTATTTTACATTTCTTTATAGTTATTTTTAGAGAAGGAATTTTTTAATTTAAATTGGTAAGAGTTGTTATAAAGGTTAAATTTAAATTTCTTGAAAATCTCGTAACTTTAGTAATAAAATAAATTTTATAAAAATATAATTTTTTAAGTTGTATTAAATCTAAATTAATTGTGCACGCACTCTAAAACTTAGTATGGGAGAGATGTTGTCACATAATGTTACATTTAAAATTAGTACAATAATAATTGAAATTAACAAATTAAAAATAGTAATAAGAAAATAAATTAATGTTGGCCATAGTTACATACTTCAATTTACATCTTAACCTTATATAACTTTATATAGAGATATAATGTAACCGAAAATGAAAAAAAATAGCTTTTATGAGGAAAAAATGAAATGAGTAAAAAAATATAATTTACTTTTTACGACAAGGAAAAAATGTAATTTTTTCACATGACAAGAAACATAATTATTGATATTACATTATGTGTAATTCATTCTATATTCCATTTACATGTGATATTTAAAACAAAAATGTGTTTATAATAAAAACTATTTTATTAACAACCATAAGTAAAATATTTCAATGTCCATATTAAATAACATAATTTTATAGATACTCTATATAGAGAAAAATAAAGTAATTTAAATTGAAAATTTTCTTATATTTTCACTTTAGTGAGAAAGATTGAGAGAATCCTTATTCCATTAAAAGTTTCTTTCTAATTCAATGTATGAGGGATATTTGTAAAATTGTCATTGTTTAATATGGATTTAATATGTAATATTAATTTATAAAATATTAATAATAAAAATAATTAATGTATACATGTAGACAAAAAGGGGGAATATTTTAAAATTTTAATATGGAGAATGTGAATTATAAATACAATATGTCAATGTAAACTACATATATATTAATAAACTAGCTTCCTAGATACACCAAGCACCTAGAGGGATCAAATATCTTTTCACTAAAAAAGATGTTTGCATCTCGAGAGATTTGATCCCTCTCGGTGCTTGGTAAGATCTAGAGTCAAGATGGATCTAGGTTGCACGTTGTAAAAAAATTCCAAACCTAAGTTTTTCTTAATGGAACAATAGACTGAATTTTATAAACCAATATTACATGAGTTAAATTGAATTTTTGAATAATTTATTATTAATAATATTTTATATTAAAAATTGAATGAGTTACACATTTTCGTCTTTTTAAGAACTACTAAATTATTTTATCGTTGTGAGTATTGACATATTTTACTAAGTAAAATTTAATGTCAGTAAACTACAAGCAATAGAAAAATATTTATTGTAATTTTACAATCATAGTTTCAAACATACTAAACTTTGTAATTTATAGAAATATCTTTGCATTTTTTTTCAAGTAAGTGATTTTACATGCAGTTTCATATACAAAAGTTTTATATAAATTCCCCAATACATAATCTATAATAAACATTATGTCATAAAAATAAACATCATAATGATAATCATATAACAAACACAAACATCATCTAAGATACACATTCAAATTCACTACCATCATCTAGTTATATACACTTTTAGTAACATGTATAAACATCATTAGCTAGCACACAAATCTAATAATATAATAGGGAATCATCATCGTGATCACATCTAACAAAACACAAGTATTATAATCTAACATCATCACCATACATATCATCAAATTAATATAAATCTCATGTCAAATAACTACAATCCCATACACATCTATCTAAAAGCACATTAAATAAACATATCTAACATGACCTAACAATATACACATCAACACCAACATATAAATTAAGTACATAAACATGAAAAATGCATCATATATATATATATATATATATATATATATATATATATATATTATATATATATATATATATATAAAGAAGTCAGATAACTATGTCAAATAAGTGCAATCAAATATTTGGTAAAATAGAAGTAGCAGCGACTGTAGCCTGGTCTATATTAGTAGACAATGGATTGTCAACTACTCGTTGATCAAGTACATTTTTCAAACTCAGCTCAATTGGAGTACAACAAAGAGGTGGTTGGTCTATAGTAGAAGGACATGATTTGTCTTTAGTAGAAGGTGGTTGGCCTACTCTATTAGGAAAAACATATGGCACATCCTCTAGCTCTAGAATATTGACCTCATCAGGTGACTTGCAAGGAGGTGTACTACCAGAAGGATCACTGACACCTTGAAGGCCATGATCCGATGGGGTGGCACCACCAGAAGCATCATCATCACCATCCTCATCATTATGATCATGATCATGATCACTGTCATCATCATGATCACCATCATCACCCTAATCATTTTCATGACCACCCTCATCATGTGATTGATGTGTTGTTGTATGATGCCTTACAGCCCTCATTGCTTCCATTTCCCTACTAGATTTGGAGACATGTTGAATAAGAGACATTAAATCTCATGGTCAAGTCCTGTATAGATCCACGAACATCGAATCCAAGCTGATATCGCAAGGCCTCACAAGGCGGACTCCCTGCTAAACCAAAACTCTAACCAATCTATCATAGTAGTCCATCTGACATCGCATAACAGACCTTCGTCCATGGGTTCCCACACCCCCCTAAGGATGTGCCTCACCCTCACCTTCTTGGGCCTGACCAAACTCCTCATCTCCTCTATTTGGTGGTGGGGGAGAAGGCATGCCCTCATCATATGAGTCGATGTCTACAAAAATATATAGTACAGAAAAATAATTAGACAATTTCATTAAATAATTTAATAAAACAAGTTAAAGGACTTACTAAAATAAATTTTATTCAAATTCATTAAAATAAAAAAATGAAACTAAATTAATTTAAGGAAAACAATAATATTACCTCTATCATATGGAGGCTCATTTGTTGTGAAGAAGATATTTGGACACCCTTCCCAATCAATTCCTACATATGGATACCCCAGCACGATAAACACATGGTCATCCACACTGGGTAGTAGCTCTATTGCCTCCTCTGAAATCTTGAATAGAAAATTTGGCATGGCCCTCTTGGGCATCATTTTCCACACGTGCATTTGGGCCTCAATGATTGGCCTAGGAGGGTGAAGATAAATAGTAGGCCTCGCCTCTGGAAAATTTTCAAGAAATAAACAAAAAATATCAAAAACAAAAGGAAACGTCTCCCTCCCCTATATCGATAACTCATGACATCTATCTAAAGTCATGAAAAGCTACCTCAAAAAATGGTGGACCATCTGATGTAACGTGGACCCTGAATAAAAGAATCAACTTAATAAAAGAGAGGTCACCTTATGCAATGCCCATCACCACAAGAATCTGAATTGGTGTTGACTAGTAATGGGAGTCATCTAGCCTCCTCTGTAGCAAAAAAGGAAATTTGTAGTTGTCCACCACATACCTGAAAATCTGATGGACAGACTGCGTGAGGCCCAACATATCTCAGAGTGTATGCAAGATGACTCTCAGTTGCAACACCATAGGAGACATTAGGGAAATAGGGAAAATCCTCCCCTCTCCTAGATTTTGTTATGTTATTTACAAAATGACGGTTTGCTATGTGGTGTAGCATGTAAAATTTCATGGCGCACCACGCTCGGTGTGAGCTAGACATATTGAGCACACCATGCGTCAAAATTTATTTTTTTGAAAAACATTGTCAACTTCAACCTATTCTGCAATTCTAATCCACTAAAAACATAAATTAGAAATAAACATAGAGATTACCTAGACACTTGATTGTCAGGGAGGCATTGTGGAGATGTAATGGAGAAAAACAAATTTTCACACCATTTGAAAAAATTGGAAAATCAAACACTGAGCACAATAAAAAAAGGTGGTGAGCAAGAGAAGCACCGAATTCAAGGCACTTACACGTGGCAAGAATGGCATTGGTGCTTTAAAGGTCTCCTACACTGTATATTTTGAAAATGAAAATTAGGGCTAGGAGGGTTTTCTTTATTTAACCCTCCTCTAGTGCATTTCATGAAGTGCACCAGGGAGAGCTATAACCAAAACCACCATGTTTTTTTTTCCTTTTTAATTTAAAATTATCACATTTATTTATCAATATGCACTGGGGCTTTACATTATGGGTAACGCATTGGCGCTATGGTTTTATAATAACATCATTATTTTTTTAGAAATTAGAATATGTTTATCGCTACACTTTATAAGATGACCCGAGGCGTTGTTATACATTTACCACACCGAGACACCATTGTCTAATAACATCAGTACTTTTTACTATATGAAGGAGTATGGTGTTAGAAAATTTTCAAACACGTGTGTTTGGGTATTTAGCACACCATGGTTTTTTATTTTTCAAAAAAAGAATTTATATGGTGCACCATGTTATATGAAGCCCTGGTGTGTTTATTTATAATAAAGAACTAGTGTGCTTGAATAATTTAGACACAACGTCAAAGAAACATTCGCTAAAACATTCTCCCACCCACCACCATTACAAATGGAATTTTGGGCTATTTTTATAGGGGTCTTAGCAAAAATCTCGCTAGAAGGTCTTTTCCTTGTAGTGGTCATACTTCTTTTCCAAAAGGAAATTAATATAATGGCTAATGTCTCTATACATAAGGATTCTAACATAATAATTATTATTTTAGAGAGAACTAACACAACACATTATTTCCAATGAAATAATACAATAGTTATGATTTGTGTGCAAAATATTCCTTTCCATGCAACTAATACAATAGTTATTATTTATGCGCACAAATCCCTTTTCCAACAAAACTATTATTATGTATGTGCACATGTTCTTTCAAGTAAAATATAACATAATTGTTACTTATATGCACATGTTCTTTTCTAGAAACCTAACACAATGGGGCATGTAATTGCACAAGACTTTATAGTTCCCCCCCCCAACACACACACATATATATTACTCAAATCATTTTTCCAAGAAAACTATTATTATGTATGTGCACATGTTCTTTCTGGTAAACTATAACATAATTTTTACTTAGATGCACATGTTCTTTTCCGGAAACCTAACACAACGGGGCATGTAATTGCACACAAATTTATAGTTTTCCCTCATCCCCTCATGCCCCTTCCCCTACACACACACACATAGATATCTATTCCAAGAGAAAGGTCACATAATGAATATTACTTCTATGCATGTCATTAACATTTATCCTTTTCACGAATACTAAAATAGTGTTATTATTTTTTTGTGTAAAAATAAATATTCTCCTTCCACAAATCTAACGTATTATCCATTATCTTATTTTTGTGCATAAAAATTCATTCTTTTATGGAAAGTATAATTCATCTAATATTCTCCAAATACTGGTGCTCAAGAGAAGAGAGCACCTAAAATCCTCATAGTGATTAGTAAATTTTCTCTTTTTAACTCCTTTTTCAGAGTCCCCAAGCTATAGAAATCTAGTTAAGAAATATTTTCCCTTATATTCCTTTGACAATTGATGCCAAACATGAAACACCTAAAATTCTAACGCTGGTTTGACCTTGAATTATTTTTCTTTCTCTATTTTAATGTGATTAAAATTTATATATCCACTTAATTATCCAAAGTTGGAAAGGTCCATTTATATAACTTATCCTCACGTATCTATTTATATCTCCACTTCGAGTTAACTTGGCTATATGTCAATGAATCTTTAGAAATGTCAACTTTGTTATTCTACTAGTACTTGTACATGCAGTTGCATAATCATATTTTTTAATCAAGAAAATTAGCTATTACTATTGCATGTATAAATACTTACACTTGTAAGAAAATATCATAGGTACTTATCTCTCAAATGGTCAGTTCTTTTCTGGTATTTTCCATAGATGGGGAACACAAAATCTTTGCAACGAAGCCCATCACAGCCTCCTCGACTCCAAACAATTCCACCACGTGATTATTATACCACTAAATGGTGTGTTGCATTTGAAGTTTCAGAAGACACTAACGATAATAGTCTGAGTAACGTGCCATCCATTCATAAATGTTGAGGTACAATAACAGAAAAAGAAGAACTGGGAAAAAAGTTCTATGTCATGCCAACTAAATTTGCATTCACAAGAACTTTCACTCTTCCTTAAAATTATTCCTCTCAGACTCATAGAACTTAGAGCAAGAGAAAATATGTGGATAAGATAAGTTAGAGTATGTCCCTCTCTGTTACAACCAAAATACTCACTGATTTCCCTACCATACATCTCTAACAAGAGAAGGGGTTCTTGTTTTCCTTTCATATGACCAAGTAGTAGATAGAGACCAAACCCTTGTATCCACCATATAGACCATATACATAGTTGGATGCATGCTTTTCTTCAAGGAAGTGGTGGAAAAGGCCCCTCTCAAACCCTTCATGAATTTTTTTTCTTGAAATCGATAGAATAGTTACTGTACGGTAGTTATTGTTCTAGGTTCGACGAAATGCTTGAGAATTACTCTCTCGAAAATTGGTACATAACTAGTAGATCTGCAACCAAATCAACCCTAATTGACTTCATGGTAAATAATAATAATCTTTCGAAAAGAAATAGTTAAATGAAACATATAAATTGCCACCATATTTCACCTTATTAAATCATGAATTTCAAACCCGTAAGGTAAACTGTTATTACCCTTTTTTGTTAATGGATTTTAAGGTAATTTTGAGCCGTTTGAAAAATATAATGAATTCTTGCTATCAACATTCTTTAGACACATTAATCATGGTAAATATAATATTAATCTTTTTGTTGCAAATTCGTACCTGTAGATTCATAGTTCTACGGATATTACATATTCACCTTCATTAAGAGAACACCATCCTTGATGTTCATCTATTTGTGGGACTAAATTTTTCCTCATTATATAAAATATAAACAACCAAAAAGGAATCCTTTCTCGCTTCAAAATTAAGGATTTCATCTCTAAGAATAAAAACAAGCAAAAACTGTATTGTTTTATCAATAGACATAAGTATTTATAGTTGTAATATTGCAATTTCTACTCACCATCATTTGGCCTATATTTAATTTCATAGAACCAAATAAAGTCTCTATATCAACTTATTGTCACTTTCTAATTACTCTTGGAAATCATGATCACATAATGTAATAATTTTAATTTTCACATGGTTTATTAGCCATGTGCTATAGTTGCTACAACACCCTGTAAAGCATGAAGTTGCTACAAGAGAAGAGACTCTTAGTGTGGGGCATGGAGTAAAAATGTTAAATTTCATACTCATAGCCCAAAAGAGTACAACCAAAAAAGAACCTCCGAGTGATGGTCCAACCCATAATCAAACCAATCGATACAATATGAGAAGCCAAGGGTTGGCCACTAGACCAGAGTTAATGAAGCAAAAAATCAAAGAAAATCTATTAAGAAAGATCAGTCCACATGTCATCTTAGTGCAAAACACTCAGATCAAGTCTAGTAATGTAGCTACAACAAAAAATTTCTTTCATAAGTAGTAAGAGTAAGATCAAATTTCTGGAAGTCACAAACCAATTCACGCTCCCAAACACTTTGACAATCCTTCTTGCTGTAGATGACAACATAGTTGATGACATGAAGAAGGTTTTTGATAACATCTCAATATTCAAACTAACAAACATCACAAGCCATGGTGACATCCTTTTATGTGCACTTGGATAGTCCATTGTAGGTAATGGTGCTTCTTCTGACAAGTTATTTGGTATATCCTCTTGTTCTGTCGAATCCATACTTAATGGTTTAACAATGGATGCAAATACACTCTGCCCTCCTTTTATGTTAATTTTTGAAATATTCAATTTCAATGTATGCAATTGCTTGGTTGATTATGGTACATTGGTCAATGTAATGTGATTATCTGTCACTAAGAAAATCAATACAAAATGGGACAAAATAGATGCACAAATTATTCAGTTGGACATAACTCTTATCCATGCAGTTGGTAAACTCAGAGATGTGATTATCCATTTATCATCCGATGAGTGAGTCCACCAATGTATCAACATAGTGATTGTTGACAATCCGGAAGCGTATGGAGTGTTTTTTAGTAGAGATTGGTCCATCAACCTACAAGGGTATTTTTCAATGGAATGGTCACATTTATGGCTTTTGTGTAATGAAATAAATAATTATATCTGACTGAATTCAAAGAGATACATGAAACATATTGTTACTCCCTTGAATGGAAAAATTAACCAATGGATTTCACATAACTTATCTTTGGGAATTACTTCCTGGAAACCCAATTGGGGTGCTATCTTGCACATCCATCCCCTGTCCCACCAAATACGCATTTGGAACTCCTTCCTTGTACAACTGGTGAAAGTGACATTTATACAATTACTAATAGTAATAATAGTACTTGTGTAGTTCCCTATCCTTCTACATATGATATGTGGACTTTGTACTTTGATGGTTCCAAACACAGAATGGCTCTGGAGCTTGTTTTGTTTTAATAGACCCACTACAGAGAAATCATCTAATCTCTAGCCACTTGGAATTTTAGTGCATGACCAACAGTACAGAATACGAGGCACTCAGCTTAAGCTGTCAAAGAGACATTGACCTCAATGTTGTGATCCTAAAAGCAGTAGGTGACTTAGAAATTTTTGTGTGATAGGTACGTGATACCATACATTATGTTTTACCTCATCTTAAAAGCTATAAAAAAGAGCTATGGCATTTGGCTTCACAGTTTGAAGCTTTTAATAGCATTTTTTCCCAGAATACATAACACAATTGTCAATGGATTGGCAAATGCTACTTCTAGGTTGTCACCATTAAGGGATGATTGTTCTGTTGAAATTATTTATAGGCCATCCATTCATGATAATATCACTAATTTACACGTTTTCAATAATGACCAGCGGATACTGCAATTCATGGAAAATGTTGATGTTTTCAATGATGCATCCATTGATGAAGACAAGCACGAAAGGATCTTTCATGATACAATTAGCTCAAGAAAAGGAAATATCATGCCGAAAGGCGTGGTATCATTGGAAAAGTTGTATGACCTGCAAAACTACTTCTGAGGACCTGTTAATGCTAAAACCCATAGTTCCACGCTGTCACATGAGCATATCAATTTGGGAATAGAAAAGGATCTAAATTTTTTCAATCTTAGTACTTGGTGTACACCATTAGAGTGGAAAGGCTTTATCCGCTTGTTCAGGTAGTACTGATATGTATTTGCATGGATGTATGATGAATTGAAAACTTATAACACATGAATTATCCATCATGTGATTCTGGTAAAAGAAGGGGCCAATCTAGTCCAAAAAAAGTTACAAAAGGTACATCCGATGCTTGAACCAATAATTTGAAAAGAGTTAAGGAAATTCTTGGATGATCAGATCATATATAAAGTGCAACACTCCACCTGGGTATCAAAATTTGTCCCGAGAAGAAATAAGTATGGGAAAATCTACTTCTGTGTTGATTTCTGAAATCTTAACTACCCCTCAGATAAAGATAATTACCACATGCCGTCCATGGAGAAAATATTGGAAACAATATCGGGGTCAGAAATTTTTTCTCACCTAGACATATATTTAGGATACAACCATGTTCTAGTCTCAGAGCCTGACATAATTGAAACAACCTTTCACACGAATTTAGGCACTTTCAGATTCAAGTGAATGTTGTTTGGGTTCATTAACACTGATGCTACATTTCAACATGCCACAGACATTGCATTCTATGGATTGATTGGATAGAGCATAATGGTCTATCTTGATGATGTTACAATGTTTTCCAAACAAAGATGAGATCACATATGCCACTTGAAGAAAAATTTTGAGTGATGTCGAAAGTACGAGATATCCCTTAAACCCAAGAGTATCTTTGCAGTGTCCAAGGGTAACCTCTCGGGCCAGATAATGTCTAAGAGTTGGATTAAAGTGGACCCCAAGAGGGTCAAATAAATCATGCAGATTCTCGTCCCAGCGAATAAAAAATCTATGCAGTCCTTTCTGGGGAAAACTAATTTCATGTGCAATTTCATTTCCAATTATGCTCACATTGTTAAACAAATGCATGAGATGATAAATAGTATATAGATGGGACATAAGGGAAAGGATGGATTCTCTGGTATCAAACAAGTTATTGCAGAAGCATCTGCATTATATAGCCCAAAATTCAACAAATATTTTTTTCTCTACGCCTTCGCTTCTAACACTTCACTTGTTATTGTCCTCACACAAAAGGATGACCAAAATAATGAGTGGCCTATATATTTCATGTGTGCTGGTCTTCAAGGACCTGAACTCAATTATCCTACCATTGAGAAGGAGGCTTATGTAGTATAAAAGGTGATGACGCATTTTCAACCCTATCTTCTAAAAAATCATTGTATAATCTTTGTTCCCCACCCATAAGTTAGAACATTGTTTGTACAACAAGAGTTGGATGAGAAGAGAGAAAAATTGATGACTGGTGTACAAGAATGTGATTTATAATTCAAAATATTTTACGCAATCAAGGGACATAGTCTATGTCAACTAGCAGCAGAAGCAGTGGACACAAAGGAAGAAGAAGATATCTTAGGGTAGGATAAAGAAATCAAAATGTACAATGTCGAGTGAGCTTTCCCCACTACTTTCTTGAACTCTTGGTACACGGATGTGTGCTAATACATTGATCATGGCACCACTCCCTCCCATCTATCCACATAGCAAAAAGGGGCACTCAGAATCAAAGCATTATCTTAGGAGTTGGTGCAAGGGGTACTTTTGAGAAAACACCATAATGGAGTACTACTTGGGCGTATGGAATCACACGATTCAAAGAAACTACTACCTAATCTTCATGATGGACCAACTACGGGACATTTTATAGGTAACAAAACAACACATAAATTCATGCTAGTTGTTTTTTACTTTCCTAAATTATTCAAATATTCTCATGCCTACGCCTGCAAGTGTCTATTCTATTAGAGGTGTGTCAATAGGAACAAGAAGTCAGTCATCCCATTGTAGCCTATTGTAGTGGAAGAACATTTTCAATAGTGGGGTTTGGATATCATTGGAGAAATATTTTTTCATTCATCAAAGTAGCACCATTATATTCTCACTGGTATAGAATATTTCACGTGGTGGGTAGAAGCAATTTCGCTCAAACAAGTGAATGATCAAGAAATCATAAATTTCCTTCTGTAGGACAACATTTCCAAGTTTGACATTCTTAATTCACTTATTTTCGACCATCTAATTTTCATTACTAATACTTTATGATTTTTCATTGGAAAATGGTATTATATTGAAGCATTTAGCTAACTATTATCCACATGGGAATGGTCTTGTTGAATCCACAAGTAAGAACCTAATTCACATCATCAAAAATACCATATTATCTTTGCAGCAAAACTGACACTTTGCTTTGGTAAATGCTTTATGGCCATACCCAGTCACGCCAAATCCCTCTATGAAAACATCCCCTTACCTCTTGGTATACTGAAAAGAAGTCATCCTCCCACCCAAAATTTGATTTCCTGCACTCCAACTTTCACAAGAATCGCAAGGCAATCCGTGCTTATTAGTGTACCGTAAAATGGATACACTTCACAAATTACAGGAAGAAAGGTTGAAAGCAAAGGAACAATTTGAATTCATCAGAATCATATCAAGAGGTGGTTCAATAAGAATTTTGTAGGGAAGAAAAACTTCAGTGCAAGTGACTTAGTCTTCAAGTGGGACAATGCCATGAGGACAAAGGTAAACACACTAAGTTTCAATCCATGTGGATTTGGCGATTCATTGTCCATGAAAAGATTGGCCATCATACTTATCACATTCAATCACTTAATGGGAAGAATGAATCTCTCCCTGCTAATGGCCAAGACATAAAACACTACTTCTAGTAAATATTTGGGGTTGTTCCCTACATTATGTACATAGTCTTTTATTTCTTGTTTGTTTGAATTTTGTTTTGTTTCTATCATGTGAATAAGTGTTGTTCATGAACATGTTGTGGCTTCTTAGTATGTATGTGGATGAACTCTAAAGAGTCTTATGACACTTCAACGTTTGGTTAACCTTCTGTCCATATTCCTTGTGTTGGTTATATCTTTTGGCTGACGAAGTTCTGACGGAAAATATGATTTTTCCATAAGGAGAGATTTGGTCCAACCATGAACTTGCATCTATTCAGGATTCCTTATGCCCACATTTGGTTTTATGTTTTAGTGTTTTCATGCGTATCCAATCGGTAGAAGTGGAGAAACGGAAAAATATAAATGAGAAAAGATAAATTAGATGTCTCTATATGCTTCTCTAATGGAACAACCTCTTCTTCTCTAAACAAGTCAAGATCCCTCTTTCACTCCCAAATAAATAATTGTCGCTGCATAGTTGTCTTGAAGGTAAATAAATGAAAGCAAAATAAGAGAAAGGATTCCTACATAGAGAGGTGAAGCAAGAATCTCCGTCGAGGTACTGTCCAAGCTTGCTCACAATAGAGCAATGTTTGTATTCCTACATCACTACATAATGGTACTATCTAAGCTTATTGGTAGCAAAGAAACACTAGAGATGGAAAATTATACTCTGAGAATCTTAAGCTCGTGAGCTACACTACCCTTCCGAACTCAAAACATTGTGATATCATTGAATATTTTGTTGTGTTCAAATAAGAAGGAATAAAGGGGACTCTGTCTATTGATGGGGTAAGCGGGAATACCAAAGTAATATTCATGATTAATAAATCCTCTGTGAAGAACCAAGGCCCTGCATAGAAAAAGTTAACTAAGGTAGAGAAGTTGGAATCGTACCAGTGTGTCAGCAAGTGTTGTAGCTACTACAACACCTTCCAAAAATTTGGCTTACAATCAATTTCTGAGCCTTCTTTGGCATTGCAAATTGTTGTCGCAAACACTGATGCTTATTTCATGAGATTTCTTGAAGTATTTTGTCCCCTTTTACATGTTGGGAAAACTGTCATCTTTTGGCATGATTGGTTGTCACACAATGTGTACAAGCCTATTATGATGGTTTCAAGGGTTTATATTTATGTATATGAGTTTTTATAACTATGTAAACATTTGTCACACTCATTCACAAAGTACTGAGCAATGTCGCATAAGTGTAGTCACGGTCACCCCAAAGTCTATCTTAAGTGTCTCACTTGTCGTAAATGGTCGTAAAGTGGCCAGTAAAAGGGAAGTGCATTTTCATGTCTCCTGGGTGATTTATTTTGTTGTGTCATTAAGTATTCTAAGTGTGAGATCACATTCAAAGTCTTATCATTTTTCACATTAGTCTAACTATTCTTAGCCTTATCCATTTCTGAGAAGGCTTCCTAACTAAGCAAATTGCATTCACTTTCCCTCCATGAAACATGCACTACGTAGTTCCAACCCTCTAGTTAAGACCCTGCCCCTTGACACTACATAATGCTCATTTCTTATCTCCTAGGATTGCTGCACTGCATAGTTATGGTGCTCAAGCTCCGACCTTGGCCTCTAGAATTGCACAATCATTCCTTCCAGCTCGGATTTCATTACACACTGCAGAATCAAAAGCCTCAAGCTCATCGCCTGAGCCTATGAACTACACAATTTCATAGTATGCCTCCCTCCCTTGCCTCCCAAAACTACATAGTGTGTCCTCTCAAGCTCATCCCCTCAGCCTGTCCCACTGACTTTCAAAACTGCGTAGTATTTTCCTTCAGTCCTACCTAAACTACAGATTGCATAGTCTTAGAGCTCAAGCCTCACCCTTAGCTACTGGAACTACACATTGTGTAGTCATCGAGCCTACTCTCCTAAACTGTCACATCGTTCCAACTCACTTAATGGATCAAAATGCACTATCTTAGACTAAGAGGTTTTCATACTAATGTCACATGGTCATGAGTGAATTGTAGATGTAGGTACTCTATCATACCATGGAAAGATGATGAGGAAGGAGATGAAGGAGGGAAGAATGCTCAAAGGCACTCTGGTAGCTAAACACACAATTTTGTCAATCAAGAAAATCAAAGGGACATTAGTTTGTGATTAAACTCAAGACTTAAGATCATTGAAGATTCCTTATCACCAAAGTCATACGGAGATGAAAAGAACAAGAAAGCACTCAATAATTAGCAATAGAAGTGCCTTGAAATTGCCACATCATCATGCAGTCCATGTCAGTAGTGTCAGGTAATGTCATGCCATGAGTAGTCACATGCCACACCTTATGGCCAATGATGTAACATATGTTTTAGAAATGTATTGTAAATAGAAAGTCCAAAGGATATGCTTGGAATACGAAAACTCATGTAAACTTGAAAAGTCATATGAATTAAAACAGTCATGAGGGTATTCAAAGAGTCACAAGGAAGTGTAAGAATCAGCCCTTAGTTATATGTACTCCCTCATTGCATGAGAAAGGGACATTTTCACCTTGGCTCCTCCCGCAAAGCATTAGAGAGATAAGCTAGTTCTTCAGGGAGCAAGGAGTGGCTCTAATGTTCCACTACTATAGCTAGTGATGTACATTGTAAACATGTGTCTTGGCATTTTAACTTAGTAATAGAAGCCTTCAAGGCCAACATGTCCTTCATGCATGGATTATGAATGTTTGTAAGACTATTCTGCAGATGTTTGTACTTAATTTTTCCTTTGACATGTGCTAAGATAGTTTCACTATTTGAGATGTTTTAGTACTTATGTTATTGATAAATTTTTTTAATGGTTTTTATTTCTATCCCATCCTTGTGAACTATTCTACAAGATATTAGACAGACCTTTCTTCCTTTTTCAGTTGTAACGATTGTCACATCCTCTGTGGACTATTCTGTTGGATCTAAAATGGATCCTTCCAGTTAATGTGTGTATCTTATTTGGTGGTAGTACTACATTTCACTTAGAGGCTCACGTTTCTCCCCTTGGTGTAGTCGAAGAACCTTAGCACATTTACAAGTGAAAATTCACACCTACTTGATTTTTGAAGGAATCGTTGCATCCCTCTCTCTTTCAAACAATTAGAGCCAAGGGAAATCTTTAATGATTTAGGAACTGGGCCTTTATACCAGATAGGAGTCCTACACCAAATGGTGTGAGGACTAATTGGGACTTCATATCAGGGAGATACCCTGAATGTTGACTGGTCTGACACCATCAGCACCTTGGAAAACACTCAGAGAGTTGTTTGTCAGCCAAAAAAAAGAACACATTGGGTGGTTTCATATCCTCCATGCAAGCACCCTGTAGCATATAACCAAAAAATACAACATAATCGCATCAATTTTACCATTTCCAATCATTATTTATTATATGCCAAATGATATTTAATCACAATACTTCCTCAAGTATGCACAAAGCACATGTCTATCTAATCATAAAAAATATTGATAACTGAATCAAGTTCCTATTTCCTTAGCTCCTACTAAATACATTCACAAGATCGATAATACAATAAAGGAACTTACATTTTGAGTTTTTTTTTTAGCACTAGGATCCCTTCCTAGAAAGATGTCCATAAAATATTTACGCAATTATATAGAAAATTCAATTTTAAGACATCATTTTTCTCATTAGTTAACCTGTTCTTCTATGAGAACCACACTAGAAAAATAATGCTCCTCCCAAGCAATGGGAACTAGTTTCCACTACCAGATTGAGCCATTTTCACATCCACAGAGTTCTTTTACCAAGACCATATCAGGTTTATTCTAGAATTCCACTAGCCAATGATCTCAAGAATTCCAATGAGCACATAGGGTCCAATATAATATTCCTCTCAGTAGTGTCCTACCTATTCTTCCAACAACATCCTATCTATGAGGAATTTTGAGCCTCCTCCAATAGGCTCCAATATTAATAGAGTTTCCATAGGATTTTCTCCCTCTCACCATCTTGGCCATGTCTTTTCCATTACTGAGATAATTTATCTCTACGAAGAGGAAATCTAGGAAGGAAAGCACCATAAACCCATCTATGTAGACAACCACCATCAGCCCAACTCCTCTTGGCCTTTCACAACTATCCACAATTATCTAGCATGTGAAATTATCTTTTAACACTCTTTCCTGCTATAATTTGGATAAGGATCTATATGTACATTATCATTAAAACAAAAGAAACATTTATGTATATCATGCATTCATATTTGACCCTTAGCATCGGTCTACAATATCTATATTGACAAGAAACATAATTGACATACATGTGGTATATACATTATGATTTTCCAAATTACACAATCATGCATATCATAAAATTATACTTTCTCATTTATGGTTACAATTCACATTGGAACATTTCACCTTCACATGCTCTCATGTTTCCATTAAGCTACCCCTGCTTAATCCCATCATCAACATTAGTCATAAATATGCATTTCTTAAACAAGTATTCACTTTCAGAATCATTTTAATTTCATGCTAAAATTATATATAAATATTCGTTAATGTCTAAATGTCAATAACAGTTAGGGTAATAATCCAACCATTTCCAATTCCCATAGTGTATTGTTACCAACAGTTTGACACATGAAGTAACTCTCATAAGCACTTATTTACAAATTGCAATAAGCTTAAATCAAAACCAATTTATGCACATATGTTTTAATAGTTATTCATGCAACACTATCTAATCAATGCTACCAACCATCTTAATGCAACTATGACAAGACTCAATTGAAAACTAGCTATTACAATCAAGTCTCACTACTCAACTCAATGTTTATTTTGAACTTCTAAAAGGGTTCTTTTAATGTATTTTTAAAACACTATATCATCCTCTCCAAGGGAATTTCCCATATTTTATATTAATGCATTTATTATCTATAAGTAGCACATTTTAACTTTAGTTATGTTCATTTAAATGTATCAATAATATTGTCATGTATGCAACTTGGTTGGTAGTCAAATTTCACTTTCACCAGTAAGTACTCAATATTGTGCATATGTGTTGTTGGAAATAATACTAAGAGGTAGGGTGAATCAATATTTAAAATTCAATAAACTTTCATTTAACAATTAGATTTATATGCGCTACTTCAGTGAAGTGAACTTGCATGTGCACGCTACTATCATTAAAGAAACCAAAGTATAGATCTAAAATTATTTAATTACAACTTTGCTGCTATTCCAAACTTCAGACGTACCTAGATCATGACATTTAAAGAATAAAACATTTGTAAGAATCAGATCTAGCCCAAGCAATGTTAGATCATACAATGATAATTCATTTCAAGTCTCATGGTCATGATCCAACATTGTATCTAACGTGAACAAAATATTTTAGACCATATCATAATCATATCCCCTCCAACATAAAATATACTTCAAATAGAAATATTACTGAGAAACCCTTTCACTTGCACACCTGGTCCTTTGATTTTCTCTTCCTTAGATATTTTTTGGCCTTCCTCAATACCTTAGACCAAAAAAACACTTAGAGCCTATGGTATTCTTTGACAGGATCAAATAGGCATTACTCCAATCAATATTCTGGTCTAATAAAATGGTATTGACCCTTGGTATTCTTTAAACTTGAATTTCCTTGATTTTCCAACCCATACGTGTTTTTCCTCTTGTGAAAGTGCATGCATACGTATCACTCTTTTTTTTCTGTGAAACAACGTGTATACACTGCTTGGATAAGGTGAATCTGTGTATATAGCTTAAACTGAATTAAAACATCCTTTTTCTTCAGCTTATTGATTTTGATTTTGATTTGTAGTCCTTTGTTCCAACTTCCTATTCTTCTGTACCATTGCCCTGTTACCTCTAAATTGACCTATTACAATGTGAGTTTCCTTTTATCAAATCTGAACTGACCATTAAGTGAATTACCATTAAGGACAACACTTCTATCATAATGCCAACAATCCCCCCCTTTGGACTTGATGGCAACCATATTGGTGTTGATTATTGCAAGCTGCAGAAATAGTTAGAGATGTCAAGCAACACCAAAATACTCTCCCCCTTTGACATCAAGGTAAAAGGGTGGAACAAGATATTCCCCCTTTGAGATACACTATGTTGTCCATGCTCCCCCTAAGTACATGTAGAGTCTGCAGAGATACTTTTCAAAATAATAAAATGACTCTATAACTCAACTATGTGAGTATGACCTTCCTATCGCCAACGACTTATACATATATCAATCACCCAACCAAGTGGGGATACACCAAATTTGACTCATCCACCCAATCAAGTGGGGATATATCATTGTTTATACATGACTAAAATATAACAATTATTACATCATCCTTCCCATGCATAGTGGGGAAACAAATTACATCATCTGTCCAATAGGACTCTTTCGAAAATAGACTATGACATAATGTGACATATTACACCCTAGATGTTTACATGACCTATGCAACAATTAATATCTGAAACCATAGTTGAAATCAACAACCATAATGCCAACAATGCATAATGTTTGTGAAGGCTAATGTTCCTCCTAAACATGTGCTACTGTGCATTGTCAACAAACCATTCATCAACACATATTCATCACTCAGATAAAAATCAATGAACAAAGCATACCAATAGATAATACATGAATATCAGACTGAGCACGCATGTCAGAGTCTAACCCATTATTTTTCTATAAGAAAAACATCTACGCTCCTTCAACCACAAAAACTCGCATACATACGCAACTATCCTTCATGAAACCTACGTATAGGAACCTTCTTCTAAAAACTGGATTTAACAATAGGATGATGCAAAACCTATTCCCAGTTTTTGTCTGAGATATTCAAATGTTTCTCCAGGAAGCAGTTTGGTAAATATATCAACAACATGTTCTTTGTAGGGAACATACTCCAATTTAACCTTTTGTTCAAGCACTTGTTCTCGTAAAAAATGGTACTTAATGGGTATGTGCTTGGTCTTGGAGTGCATGACAAGATATTTCAAAATACTAATGGCACTTGTATTATCACATAAAATGGAGATGGGTGGAGAACATGTGATTTGAATGTCTTGCAATTTTTGCATCATCCAAAATAATTGTGTGCAACAAGATGCAACAACCACATATTCCGCTTTAGTTTTAGATAAGGCAATCAAACTTTGTTTCTTGCTGAATCGGGATACTAACTGTGATCCCATATAAAATGCACCTCCACTGGTCCTTTTTTTATCATCAACATTTCCTACCCAATCAACATCTGTATATTCATGAAGAGTAGGATCTATATCTTTAGGATACCATACACCAAAGTCTTGAGTTCCTTGAAGATATTTCAATATTCTTTTTACAGTCTAAAGATGTGATTCCTTTGGATTTGCTTGGAACCTTCCAATGGTTCCTACTGCATGCATGATATCAGGTCTGGTACCTATTAGATAGAGCATACTTCTAATCATAGATTTGTATGCTCATTGAGTCACTCCAGGTGATTCATCGTTAGAGCTGAGACTACATCCTATTACCATTGGAGTACATACTAGTTTAAAATCTTCCATTCTATATTTCTTCAGAATCTACTTGATATATTTGGTTTGTGAAAAAAATTACCATCTTTTGTTTATTATACTCATAGACCAAGAAAATAAGTAAGTTCATCAAGTAAGGGCATTTCATATTCTTGCTACATAACTAAAGCAAAGCTCTGACCCATAGATTCTTCATTGTTGCCAAAGATGATATCATCAAAATAACAACAATAATTAGTAGTCTATCATTCTCAATCTTGGTGTATAAGTTGTTGTCCACAGATCCTTTTCTAAACCCTTTTTGCTGTAGATATTTTTCAAGGCGATAATACCAAGCCCTTGGAGCTTGTTTCAGTCCACAAAAAGAACTTTTGATCTTTCATACAAGCTTTAAAACATTTCCTAGAATAAATCCTTCTTGTTGTTTAATATAGACTTCTTCTTCTAACTCTCCATTAAGAAATGCAGATTTTATATCCATTTTATACACTTTGAATTTCTGAAAACTTGAAAGAGCAAGAAACATTCTTATGGCTTCAAGTCTCGCAACAGGTGCAAATGTTTCTTCAATGTCTATACCTTCTTGTTGAGCATACCATTTACATACATGTCTTGTTTTGTTTCTAATAACCTCTCCATTTTCATTCAATTTATTCTTGAATATCCATTTTGTTCCTATAACATTTTTATCAAGAGGTCTAGGAACTAGTTCCCAAGTATCATTCTTTTCAATTTAGTCAAGTTCTTCATTCATTTCCTTAACCCAACATTCATCTTTGCTAGCTGCATTAACATTCTATGGTTCTATGGTGAATAGTAATGCTAGATAACTAGAAGTTCCCACAAGAGTTATTCTTATCTGTACTCCATATTGTTTTTCTCCTAGAATTTGAGATTCTGGATGACTCTTTTCAACATACCTAGATGGAGTCTTTTCCCTATCAGTTGTATCTTCTTCTAATGCTTCATTGGTTTCTTCCTCTATATCATTTTGATTTGATACAGGAAAGCATTCACTATCTTCCTCATTGTCATCATCCTTTTTCTATTCTAGATTTCTGCATGCTTCATCAATTAATACATCAATGCATTCAACAATTTTCCAAAGTCTCATGTTATAACATTTGTATCATTTACTTCTGGATGAATAACCAAAAAGAATTCATTCGTCTGCTCTGGGTTCAAACTTACCAAGTTTGTCATCAATCCTTTTGATGAAACATCTTCTTCCAAAAACTCTAAAGTGTTTTATAGTAGGAGGTTTACCATACCAAAGTTCATATGAGTTTTATCACTATTTACCCAAACATTAGCTTTGATGAGAATAGTCATGGCAGTAAATGCATATTCACCCTAGAAGGTGGTAGAAGTTCCAGATTCATCAAGCATAGATCGAGCCATTTGTTGAACTGTTCTATTCATTTTTTCCACAAAGCCATTTTTTTGAGGAGTTTTGGCAACAAAGAACTACCTTTTATTCCATGTTGTTCACAAAAATAAAAAATAAAAATTCATCTGATATGAATTCCCCCCTTGATCAGATCTCAGATATTTGATTTTTTTGATCTGATTCATTTTCAACTAAAGCTTTGAAGGCTTTACAATTTTCAAATGCTTCATCTTTATGCTTTAGTAGACCTATCCAACACATTCTAGAGAAATCATTAATGAATAAAATAAGGTATTCTTCTCCATGAGGTGACTTTTTCCTTGTTGATGACTTTAGTAGTTCAAGAGGCTTACTCGCTGATACTTCTTTTTCCCTAAAATGAACTCTGGTTTTCTTACCAACTTGACATGGTTTGCATATGGTATTTTCCGGGATGCTAATATCTGCAAGATCGCAAACCGCCTTGAGCCCGCATGCTTTTCTTATTTGAGAAAAATCTTATATGCCCCAATCCTCTATTCCATAACCATTTTTCATTTGTTTTTCTTAGATAGCATTGTTTTTGTCCTCCTTTCAATATGTATAGATTGTTTGGAGTTCTTGTACATTTGATTATGGTCTTTCCTGTATCAAGCTTACAATCCACACATCTGTTTGATCAAAACACAACTTCATTTCCTTGATCACACATTTGACTAACACTAAACAAGTTATGTTTTAAATAATCAACATACATGACATTTCTAGCTTTAACCTTTTCTTTCAAATAAACAAAACCTTTGCATTTAACAACTAGTGTGTCATTTCGAAAGGAGACTTTATTTTCCTTTTCTAAAGCATTATATGGATGAAGTTTCTATTTATCACCTGTCATGTTTTTAGAGCATTCATTGTCAATGTACCACTGGTTTTCTTGTACTTATGCAAATAGAGCTATGCCACATCTTTCTGATTGAAATTCCTTCTTTCTTCATACCCTGAAATATGATGATGTTTGCTCCTTTTGAAGTGTTTGCCGAAATTTTCTCCTGCATTCAGATTATTCATGACTAAATTTATTACAAAATGAACATTCAATTTCATCTTCAAGAGGAGAAAAGTTATTATAATAGCTTTTCTAGATTCCTGTTATGCTCCTTTGATTCTATGCTTCTCTATTCATGATATTTTTCTAAGAAACACATTGAGTAGCCTTATTCCCAAAGTTATCACATGAAAAACATTGTCCATTAAATAAGTTTATGTGATCATATAATCTTTTGTTATTGTTTACCTTTTGGTTGATGCTTCTATTGATGTTCATCCTTGGAGTAAATTGAGCATGATTTACCTGATGAGTACTTTTAGGCATTTGCTGATGATTGACATACTATTCACTGGTATTTGCTTCATCAAGATAGATTCTGGTGGAGGCTGATGGATTTTATGATTGGGATGATTCTTCAGCATATCCAAGACCTATTTTTATAAAAGGATAATGTTGAACCTTGATGATTTCATTTAAAGTTTTTGATCCTTTAGAAAATCTATGATTAAGATACTTTTCTTTCTCAAGTTCTTTTCTTAGACCCACAACTTCACATTCTAGTTTTTCATTATGCTTTTCTCTTTCAGTGAGTTGATGTGTCAACTTATCTATGATCATATTCTTTTATTCCAAACATATTTTGAGTTTAGTGATTTCTTGAATAAAGTCTTCCTTTTCTAAGGCATCCAAGAAATCATCATTGTGATAAGCGATGAGTAGTTGATAATCTTGTTCAGTTTCATATTCATCACTATTTGATAATCCATCATCATCTTCATGAATATAGTAACTTCTTCTATTAACAACCTATTTTCTATAGCCTTTTATATATTCCTTTCATTTTTTATGAGTATCTTTATGAGGACATTTTGCAGCATAATGGTGAACTCTACCACAAGTAAAGCATTTGAATGGTAGCTTACCTATGAATCTTTTGAAGCCTCATTGAAGCTTCTTGATAAGGTTTACCTCATCTTCTTCTTTTGAAATATATCCTAGTTCATTGCACTTTTCCTTTTCTTTTCCTTTAGCTAAAGCTTTCAAAGTGGCTTCTCTCAAATCTAATGGACCTCCTTTCCTCATTTCAAAGGCAATTAGAATTCCATGAAGTTGAACCACAATAATAGATTGAAGATCCTGCTTTTCTTCTATGGGAGATACTTCTAACTCAAATTTAGAAGACAGGGATCTCAAAATTTTCTCTACTAAAGTAGACTCCTTTATTTCTTCACCCAAATTCTTCATACAATTAACAATATCATCTACATGAAAAAAGTAACTAGCAATAATTTCATCAATATGCATCTTAAGAGTTTCATACTGAATTCTGAGAGTTTGTAGCTTAGCACGTTTTACCTAGGAGTCTCTTTCCTAGCTCTAAATTATTTTGTGTGATCTCTCTTTGGCTGTCTTCAGTTGCATGACTTTGACAAATTTTGATTATGACAAACTTCCAAATAAAGTATTGACTTCTTTGGAATTCGTTTCGTATAACTTCTTACCTGTTGTATCTGTAGGTATTACTGCTAGAAATTGGTATCCTCCTTCCACAATTCCCAAACATCGGCTTGAAGTGATTGAAGATAGGCTCTGGTTCTTATTTTACAATATACCAAGTTTTTCCCATTGAAGATTGGTGGTCTGATAGATTGCATGCCTTCATGATTGTTCATCTTGAAAGATCTCCCTTAAAGCGATCAAAATTCTTCTGAAGGACTTGCTCTGATACCAATTGTTGGAACTAATACTGAGAGGGGGGGTGAATCAGTATTTATAATTCAATAAAATTTCATTTCCCAATCAAATTTATATACGCTACTTCTGTGAAGTGAACTTGTGTGTGCACGCTACTATGATTAAAGAAACCAACATATAGATTTCCAAGTATTAACTTACAACTCTCCTGCTATTCCAAACTTTATACGTACCGAGATCATGACATTTAAATAATAAAACATGCGTAAGCAGTTAGATCTAGCCCAACCAATATCAAATCATACAATGATAAGTCATTTGAGGTCTCATGATCCTAATCCCACATTGTATCCAAGGTGCCAAAAATATTTCAGATCATATCATAATAATATCCCCTACAACATAAAATATACTTGAAATAGAAGTATTCTTGAGAAACCCTTTCAATTGCACACCTCGTCCTTTGATTTTCTCCTCATATAGTTTTTGGCCTTCCTCAATAACTCGGACCAAAGCAACACTTAGAGCCTGTGGTATTCTTGGACGGGATCAAATAGTCATTACTCCATTCAATATTGTGGCTAATACCATGGTATTGACCCTTGGTATTCTTTAAACTTGAATTTCCTTGATTTTCCAACCTGTATGCGCTTTTCCTCTTGTGAAAGTGCATGCATACGTATACACTCTTTTTGTTCTGTGGAGTAGTGTGTATACGCTGCTTGGAAAAGGTGAACCTATGTATACAGCTTAAACTGACTTAAAACATCATTTTTCTTCAACTTCTTGATTATGATTTGTAGCCTTTATTCCAACTTCCTCTTAATCTGTACCATTTCCTTGTTACCTCTGAATTGACATGCTACAATGTGAGTTTCCTTTTATCAAATATGAATTGATCAGTGAGTGAGTTGCCATCAAGGAAAACAATTGTATCATAATGGCAATAGGTGCAACATAGGTTTTATTTTATTTTATCCTCAACTGGATTTAAATGTCATGAACATATTTTTGCAAAAAACTTTATTAGTTACTACTATTCAATGTGGCTATAAACATGCATCATGCATCTCATGTCAAAAGTAGTCTACTACATGTTTTGATATGTAGTTTGTTAGAATCATACCTAACTTGATGCCCACTAATATCATACCTTGAATTCCTTTCTGCTTACCAATTCCCAAAACATGCTAGTGTTGCAACCTTTAGCTCTGTTACCACTTCTAACATCCCCTCGTAACCTCACATGAAAATGCATGGAGTAAAAATTCTTTTACAGAATTAACATATGGGTAACTATCCAAATTACTATTCCACATCCCTCATTACCCATTAGATAAAATATTCATCATTAAATAGAGTAACTTTAGTAAAGGAATAATAGGTTACATAACCATTAACAACAACTATTGTAGCATATTACCATAAACTTTTTGATGTAACCTTGCATCATTTTCATGATTCCTTTAATTAGATTAGTTAATAAAAAATAACCACATCACTAGACACGCATATACCCTGGAAAGCGAGTAGGGTAAAAACCAACAATTGTTTAATTTTATTATTAAACACTAATGAGGGTGTTGACCCCTCATTCAATGGCTTAGAAGGGAGTCCATCCCTCAACCATTGTCATAAAATCCTACAAGAAAATATCATTGAAATAAAACATATCTAGCTAAAATCTATTACAATCATTATGATATCATTTACCCATAATTATTCAATATTTATATCTTTATGGCCTCGTTGTTCCATTAGTAGATCATCCTATAGCTTGCACTCATCTTCATGGACCATTATTTCTTTACTTGCCACAATGTTAAACATAATCTATCATATGCACAAGTCACCATCCATTCTTGCCATTACTGTCGTAAACAAACTTTGATATCATGATTAAATAAAGTATTAATCAACCAATAATCAATATTTAATAGTAATTATTCAACATTTGTTAATGGGAATACATTAAATATAAATAATATGTCACAACATGCTTCTTATAACAACATTTCTCATGCATTAATTATAAGAAATAATGTTAGAAAATGAAGTAAGAAAGCCTCAATTTGATTTTTCCTTGGTCAAATTGGTAAAATTCGAATTTCCACATCAGAAAACAACTTGGAGGGAGGTATCTTGTGTGACATGGCTTTAGACACTCAGTTAGCTCTAAATTCAATTTAGAGGAGTTGGAGTTCATATAAACATGTGTAATTTCTAATTTGTAACATGAAGGTCAGTTATTTCAAGCCATTTTCTCTTAAACTAGTTCTAGTTGTTGGAGGAACTAATGGAAGGTTAGTTGTGTAGTGGGACAACAATATAACTCAGTGATCATCTAGTTAACTAATAAATCAACCCTAAATAGCTAGTGCATTCATATAATTTGAGTTCCCTTACTGTGGTGGAGATTAAGGCAGTCTAACATCAATTGTAGACTAGTCTTGAGTGTACATGTGTTGCATGTAGTTAGCTGATCAACATTGGGAATTGTGCAAGCATTTTGGAGGAAATTCCTAAATAATAGGGTCCTTATTTCCTCGGGAATTGCATAGGAAATAGGGTCTCAATATGAGGTAGAAATTGACTAAATATGAGATAGAGCTTGTGATTGAGCAAAGAGATTGCAAGTTGAGATCAAATTGAGCAAGAAAATGTAATACATCTCTATTCATCAAAATAATGCAAGTAGGCATAAGCGGTTTGTAGTAGATTGTTTTCCCCTGGAAAAATATTTTGCATGTTTTTTGTTTGTTATTGCATGTATGTGATTGATGATCTAAATTGTGAATTGAATTCTACAGAGCAGTATAGTAGGATTGTGTCTTGTGATTTAGATTAAAATTTCATGAGCAGTTGAAATTTTACACCATAATTTCTACAAATAATGTCAAATCAATACACATTGATATGATCATTCTCACACAAACATACATTATTTTCCAAAGGAAAACCACTCTAACCGTCAATTTTCATTTAAAGGATACTAGCATCTTAGCTTTGATTTTCGTGGATGTAATTAGATAAAACTTATTCAAAGAAAGTTAGCCCCTCACCATTTTTTCTTTGTTCAGACAACTAAGTAATCTTTCCGATACAGTAGATATCATTATTATTATTATTAGTATTATGATGCATGTAAATGTATGTCCCCTTTTAAATGAAAGCCAACATAATAGATATATATCGTGCATGCAAATATAGACCCCTTTTTCAAAAGCATATTTCCCAAGATAGTTCTATTTATAAAGTCTATTGTAGACACACATACATGGTTTTTCCTAAAAGAAAACTAATGTGTTAGTTATTATTTCTTGCGTCAGATATATGTATTTTTTCCAAAGGAAAGCTAATGGATTTATGGCACACAATTAATGATTTCTCTTCCAATATATAACATAATAATTATATTCTTTCCATGCATATTTCGTTTCAAAGAATCCAACATCATAGTTGTAATTTTCATGCACGCAAAGCTCATATTTTCTTTCAAGAGATCAAACATAGTATTTCTATTATTCATGCAAGCAATTAACATATTTCTTTTCAAGAAATATCAAATATAATATCTCTAGTTTTTGCATGCAAATAACTTATCTCCTTTCAAGAAATCTATCTCACTCAACTATTATTTTCATGCATGCAACACATATTTATTTCCCTAGCATTCTACCATCATTAGTCATACTTCTTTTCCAAAAGGAAACTAATACAATCACTAATGTCAAGTCTATATACAATGATTCTAACACACTAATTATTCTTTTAAAGAGAACTAACACAACACATTCTTTTCTGATCCAAAATGGATCTTGGATAAACCTCTAAGTCTAAAAGACTTCATATAAGAGGCAAAAAGTGCTAAATGGCACAAATTCTTTGTAAATCAAAGGAAAATGAAAGTCAAGGGATGCTCTTCGAAATAGTCCCATTTCATAGATCTCTTCAATCTGAATCTAATGCAATTTGAATGGGCTAAAATGGACTTTGGATGAAAATGTTATCGTAAAAAGAAGTTTTCCCATGTCCTTTAGAAAGGAAGCATTTCCTTATAAAAATGGACTTAAAGGCTCCTTAAGGAAATCACATTGGAAGAGGTGCAAATAGCAGGCTTAGACCAAAGGCCAGACAGAACCCTGATTAGTGATCTCCAATATATCACATCGAAGGTAGACCTACATGCGATATCGGAACCCCGGGTAGGGCGATTAGCGATTGCGATGAGTAGTTGCGATTGTGATCTGCGGATCAGTGGATTGGTGATCAGCATAGTCAAAGGGAAGACCCTTGAGGCCGTTGCGACAATGATATTGCGATATACCGATATAGCAATGGGGTCGATAGCAATACGTCGATATCGGTGATCCCCGATACAAAGGGCCAATGCACATTGCGATTGTGACTTGCGATAAAGCGCAGACCCGATAAGGATTATAGACGCAGTTTCATACCATTTGAGACTCGGCTTGGCGCTCGATAGCGGATTTCCTTTGTATTTTTGTGTATTTGGCAATTTCATGGGTTTTGATCATTTCACCATGTGACATGCGGTATGCAATATGTGATAAAGAGCCCAGACCCGATAGAATTATGGACACAATTTCATAACTTTTGAAATCCGAATTTACAGGATTTTTGTATATTTCCCATGTATTAGGTTTTTCTGGCCATACACCTATGCGATTGCGATTTGCGATATAATGGCAGACCTGATGGGTTTATAGATGCGATTGCATATATTTGAAGTCTGATTGAATGCTCCATGATGCATTTTCCTGTGTATTTCTGTTACTTGGCTATTTCGGCCAGAGGAAGGCAAAATGATCGGGTGGCCATGCCCGCCGGTTCCTTTCCATGAGTAAACGGATTCTTGTAAAGAAAAATTTGATTTCTTCAATGATGGAGAACTGTAACCGATCTGATACAAATACACAGAGAGCACAATTGATAGGGCTGATAAAGGTTGTTGAGATTCACTTGGAAGTCGAGCGAAACACTGATAACACAGAGAGCCAAGAGCCAGAGCCAGAGCCAAAGCCAGAGTCGAGAGCTAGAGCCAGAGCCAAAGCCAGAGCTGAGAGCTAGAGCCAGAGCCAGAGCCGAGAACCAGAGCCAGAGCCAAGAGCCAGAGCCAGAGCCAGAGCCAGAGCCAGCGCAGAGGCATAGCCACTAGAGATTAGAGGCAAAGCTACAGAGCTAAAGAGTTGAAATGGACTTCTAAAGAACCATGAAGCTACAATGAAGTTCAAAACAACAAAGAGGTCGAAATGATCAAGCTGTTTCTGGTGACTGTTGTACTGAAGACAAAAGAAGGATTCCAGACACAATACAAAATTATGAGGGAGTTAGAGAGGCAAGAAGCTCAAGAAGCTCATAGCACTAACTGAAGGAGTCATGTCCAGAGAAGCCTAGATTTGTCTGTAGCTAAGGGACAACCATCTGGATAAAATGGATTCTAAACCCATAGGTTTAGTTGTAAACCAATGGAGTTGAGCGTGGAGCTTGTAAAAGAATTTAAGCCATAATCCCAAAGAGCCTAATTGAGTTGACTAGATCTCAAGGAGACGTAGCCCATGATATTAGGGTGAACTCCATATTATATTATTGTCTTATGTGTTTGTTTATTTGCTACATTATTTACTATTACATGTATTTAAATATCAACATAAGCAACCAAACTTAAGGCAATAGACAGTTTAAAGGAAAACACAAGCATACACCTATTTCAAGCACTTTTAATTTCGCAATTGGTTAATCATAATTATATATATTGGAAATATATAAGCTTTAGAGTGGGATAGGTTCTTGTAAGCTTGACATGAAGCCTTTAGCGCCCCATTTGAGATCAGGTGGTATCAGAGCCAAAGGTTGATTAACCCCACCTTCAAAGATGATATCAAAGCTAAGTTATACCAGAGCAGGTTGTATCATGATGCAAGCGATATCAGATCAGAATGCTTGATTGAAAGAGAAATTTATATGCTTGTTTGACTTGAAAGGTGTTCAAACAATAGAAAGAATTTAGCTGTTTGATTGTTTGTAAACTGACTATTGTTTGAGTTTGCAAAGATTGAGGGAAAGTTGATGTTAGCTAAGTCTAGGAGCGGACAAGAAGGAAGAAAGTTTGAAGGCATTCTTCTTATCCCAAAGGACCTCAAAGCAATCCTTGAAGAACAAGAGGTTTGTTGCAAAAGTTTACTTGAATAAGCTCTTTGTTAATTTTGTTTGAAGTTCTTTTGATCATTTTGATAATGACAACTTCTACATGTGGGTCCTCAAATGCTTCCTTCATCACAAGAGTCTTTGATGAAGATATGAAGCAATATTTGTTCATCATGATGGATATGGAGAGAGAAATGTATGAGTATGGAAGGAAGAGCATCATACTTAGAGAGCAGTTGAATTCCATGAAGGAAGAGAAGCGTTGCTTTCTGACAAATTGCAAGAAATGGAGAGGCAACTTCATATTGCAAATATGAACCTGAAAAGGATGCATGAGTTGGAGACAAAGCTCCTTGTTACCAAAGAAGCCTTCGTCAAGTATTGGCTTGAAGGAGAGGTAAACAATTCCTGTTTGTCTTCAAATTCTTCTAAGAATGTTTATATTGGTTCTTTTGAAAAACATATTAGAGGCATAAGCTCCAAGTTAATGTCCAAGATGGGGTATGAAGGAAAAGGCTTAGGCAAACATGCACAGGGTACTGTTGAGCCAATAATAGTTGAGGAAAGGCCTAAGTATTTGGGTCTTGGCTATGGACAACCTTATGGAGAAAGTTCCAAAGCTGCCATGAAGGCCATTGAAATAATTCGAAGAAGGAGTTTCATTGCAAGTCTTCTACCCCAAGAGTGTGCAGATTGTATTCTTGGGGAATGAAATAGTGTGAAGCATACTTTGTAGAAAGAAGGTGTATATCAGCATACACTTGAACCAGAGAGTTGTGGAAACTCTGAAACCATTGAAGAGGTTGATGGTGTTCCAAAGGGAGCTACTTATTCATTCAATTCACCTCCTCATGAAGGTAATGAAGGTGAAAAAGAAAGTTATAAATCTGGCTCTAATCATATTCCTTTCTATTATTTTCAGCATGGTAAATTTCCATATAAGTGTGGGAAAAGAATTGCATGTTCCTTTTGTGGTTTGGATAACTATAATGTTTCTAGATGTTGGAAGAGGATGGCCACATGCAAGAAAGTTTTGAAGGAAAGGAAGCAAGAAGCCAAAGGTCCACTGGAGACGCAAAATCATGTTGTCAAGAAGGTGCACATGCATTGCACTTACTGCCATAAGAAAGGACATGTTGCTGCAAAATGTTAGACTTTGAATCCAACAATGCTTCCACAAAAGTTGAAGAAGGTGGAAGGAGAAAATGGCAGAAACGGAAAGGAAGTTTTCATGAATGATGTATTTCAACATGATTCACATGTTGATGTTGATGTGTAGACAAAGTTCCTACCTTTGAAATGGATTGGTAAGAAATGGTTAGAGTTCTTATCCAGTTAAGATTGCATGTTTTTTTTAAGATGCATTATATCTAGTCACATCTATTTGCATTTCCTTGTTAATGAGATGCAAGTTGCAGGATTTTACCAAGAATGTGAATGGAAAAGTTGAGTAGGAGACTCACTTTGTTGCTGCAACATTATATTCATTTCAACTTCGAAAGTATAGTGTGCTTAACCGAAAGTTGAAAGATGAAATGCATGCATAATCTTGATATGCATGAACATAGGGATGTTGATGATTTCCTTGTATTTAAACATGTTTGTGTGATTAACTTGAAGGGTTGATTGCTTTGCTCAACACATGCATGTAATGTTAATGTTGACTTGGAAAAAGTTGATTTGGTATCCAAGATGGAGATGATGATGAAGTGTTTCATCCTTGGAAAAGCATGTAGAAAAGGATGTAAAGACATGCTTAACTTGAAGGGTCAATTGTTTTAAAGGCGTGTTTTGTTGGCTTGTTATCTGGTCAATCATTTGTATGTAGATGTAAAGACATGGAGGTGTTAACGAGATGTGAAATTATTTTCTTTTGATGAAGCAAGAGTTTAGGCCATCCAGTTGTTGTCTGTAATCGTGTTGTTGTTGACAATATTTTAAACAAGTACAAATGAAAATTTTGTGAAGAAGATGTAACTTCACATTGGTTTGAGCCACCTTGGATCAACGATCAAGGCAGAGAAGTTCAAACTACCTTTTGTAACCTTCTCAACAGGAGTTCTACAGGAAGTCAAGGAGGAAGACAGTTCTTCCTTGGAGGACAAGCACATCTAGGAAGGAAGTGTTAAAAGGCTTTGGTTCAAAGGCACTATGCAAGGCATGTGTATGGAGGATGAAAGAAGAGGGTCTCATCTACTGTTCAGATTAGTATATCAGACTTTTGGAGACCAAAATATTTTTAGTGGGAAGGCGTGATCCAAAATGGATCTTGGATAAACCTCTAAGTCTAAAAGACTTCATATCAGAGGTAAAAGGTGCTAAATGGCACAAATCCTTTGTAAATCATAGGAAAATGAAAGTGAAGGGATGCTCTTGGAAATAGTCCCATTTCATAGATCTCTTCAATTTGAATCTAATGCAATTTGAATGGGCTAAAATGGACTTCGGTTTAAGAAGTTATTGTAAAAGGAAATTTTCCCATGTCCTTTGAAAAGGATGTATTTACTTATAAAAATGGACTTAAAGGCTCCTTAAGGAAATCGCATTAGAAGAGGTGCAAAGGGCGGACTTAGACCAAAGGCTGGACGGACCCCTGATCAGCAATCTCCGATATATCGCATCGAATGTAAGCCTACATGCGATATCAGAACCTCGGGTGAGGCAATTAGCAATTGCGATGAGCAATTGCAATTGTGATTGGCCGATTAGTGGATTGGAAATCGACACAATCAAAGGGAAGACCCCTGGGGCTATTATGACATCAATATTGTGATATGCCAATATAGAAATACACCGATATCAATGATTGGCGATCGATGATTGGTGACCCCCGATATAAAGGGCCAATGCACATTACGATTGCGACTTGCGATAAATCACGAACCCGATATGGATTATATACACGATTTCATATCGTTTGAGATCTGGCTTGGCACCCAATAGTGGATTTCCTTTGTATTTCTGTGAATTTGGCAAATTCATGGGTTTTAAGCATTTCGTCGTGCGACATGCGATATGCGATAAAGATCTCGGAGCCGATATAATTATGCACATGATCTCATAACTTTTGAAATCCAGATTTATGGGATTTCTGTGTATTTCCCATCTATTGGGTGTTTTTGGCCATACACCTATGCAATTGCGATTTTCAATAGAATGGCGGACCCGATGGGTTTATAGATGTGATTGCATATATTTGAAGTCTAATTGAATGCTCCATGATGCGCTTTCCTGTGTATTTTCGTTACTTGGCTATTTCGGCTAGAAGAAGGCAAAATGATTGGGTGGCCCTGCTCGTTGGTTCCTTTCCATGTGTAAACAGATTCTTGTAAAGAAACAGTCGGGTTCTTTAATGATGGAGAACAGTAACTGATGTGTTACAAATACATAGAGAGCTCAATTCACAGGGCTGCTAAAGGTTGCTGAGATTCGCTTGGAGGTTGAGCGAACCACTGATAACACAGAGAGCCAAGAGCAAGAGCCAAAGCCAGAGCTGAGAGCTAGAGCCAGAGGTAGAGCCAGCATAGAGGCATAGCCACCAGAGATTGGAGGCAAAGCTGCGAAGCCAGAGAGCTCAAATGGACTTCTAAAGAGCCATGAAGCTACAATGAAGTTCAAAATAGTAAAGAGGTTGAAATGATCAAGTTGTTGATGGTGACTGTTGTACTAAAGATAGAAGAAGGATTCCAGAGACAACACAAAATTCTGAGGGAGTCAGAGAGGCCAGAAGCTCAGAGCACTAACTGAAGGAGTCAAGTTCAGAGAAGCCTAGATCTGTTTGCAGCTAAAGGACAACCATTGGGATAATATGGATTCTAAATGCATAGGTTTAGTTGTAAACAAATGGAGTTGAGCATGGAGCTTGTAAAAGAATTCAAGCCATAATCCCAAAGAGCCTAGTTGAGTTGACTAGAGCTCAAGGAGAGGTAGCCCAAGTTATTAGGGTGAACTCCACATTATATTGTTGTCTTATGTGTTTGTTTATTTGCTACATTATTTACTATTACATGTATTTAAATATCAGCATAAGAAACAGAACTTAAGGCAGTAGAAAGTTTAAAGGCAAACACAAGCATACACCTATTTCAAGCACTTTTAATTTCACAACTAGTTAATCATAAGCATAGATCTTGGGAATATATAAGCTTTGGAATGGGAGAGGTTCTTGTAAGCTTGAGAAGAAGCTGTTAGTGCCCCATTTCAAATCATTTTCAAAGAACTATTACAATATTTATTGTTTGTGTGCAAAAAATTCCTTTCCAAGCAACTAATACAATAGTTATTATTTATGCGAACAAATCCCTTTTCCAAGAAGACTACGATTATGTATGTGCACATGTTCTTTCAAAATAACTATAGTGTAATTGTTACTTATGTCCACATGTTCATTTCCATAAAACTAACACAATGGGGCATGCAATTACATACAACTCTATATTTGTTCTTCCGAGGCACACACACAAACACACATATTGTATTTTTCCAAGAGAAAGGTAACATAATGGCTATTACTTCTACGCATGTCATTAACATTTATCTTTTTCATAAATACTAATATAGTGTTATTATTTGTGTGTAAAAGCACATATTTTCCTTTAAAAAGCTAATATATTAGCCATTATTTTATTTTTGTGCATAAACATTCATCTTTTTATGGAAATTATAATTTGTCAAATATTTTTGAAATAGCACCATTGAAGAGAAGAGGGCACCTAAAACTACATAGGAATTAGTAAATTTTCTCTTTTCAATTTTATTGAAAGTTATAAGGTTATTTTAATAGTCTCCCACCTATACAAATTTAGTTAAGAAATCATTTCCCTTATATTCCTTTGACAATTGATGCACAACATGCCACACCTAAAATTATAAGATTGGTTTGACCTTGAATTATTTTTCTTTCTCTGCATTACTTGGCTTAGAATTTATAGATCCACTTCCTTATCCAAAGTAGGAAAGGGCCATTTATATAACTTGACCTCACACATATATTTATAACTCCTCTTCGAGTTAACTTGGCTATATGTGAGCAAATCTTCAGAAATGTCAACTTCTCTTTTCTACTGGTATATGTACTTTCAACTGCGTTGGTTATACTATTTATTTGACACTCAAGAGAATAAATGTAACATCTTCCTCCCACATCTACCCAAGTAACTCTCCAACCAGGGTAAACATGTGATGAGATGCTACTATGATTGGATTCAGCCTCCTATGTGACCTTAAGGAAGTGGAATTGACCTAAAAACAACATATAAACCTTCCACATCAACTACAAGACTACTAAGAACGTTTCCAACCACTCAGGTAGGTAGCCCTTGGGAAACACTTATGTTTTTGACCACTTCACCTTTGTAAGCTCTCATTCTATAAGTGTGTCGACATCCAAGAGGCTCTGGACACTCTAATGACAAGGCATGCTAGTGTCAAGGGAATATTTTGCTCAGTGTTGTGCTAGTGAACCTGGGATTTGAGCCACTTTTTCAAGCCCAATGCCGAGGTCACTTTCCAGAATTGAATGACACCTCTATAACATTAATATAACAAGGATAAAATGATGCAAAAATAAATACTTGAATAAACCCTTAACCAGACCCCAACTAGCCATCATAAGCATTTCATCAAATATATCATAAATACATAATCTACATGTGTAAAAAACAAAGTATCCATAGGGTTCTCATAATTATATGAGAATCACTAAGAACCATTTTTCCCTGATATCATTTGCTACATTATCATCTATTAGGTAATAGATACATTGCTCATTCATTTACAAGTAAAAACATGATGAGAGCCATACATAGCCACTGTCATAAAAGATATACATAACCAACAAAATAGCAACAGAATACCAAGGAAATCACAGCCATATGATCCACATATAAACCAATATAATACTCATAGGAATACAAATAGAAATAACCTCATATTTACGATGCAAAATCTAAACCAGGGATGGGATTACTATGTTACACCCGACCACAGAATGGCTGAGAAAAATATCTCTCTAACCATTCACTCTCATTCCATATTCCAAGCATGAATGTGGGACTCAAACCAAAAGAACCAACCAAGGCATCGCAAGGCTAAACCACCTCACCCTCATCAATAGAAACTAAGCTTTATCACAATCCATCACGGACCACTAGGCCAACACAATGAGCATGTACACTAGTAGAAAATGATGAAAATAGTGACTAGGTGACTAAAAGAGTTAGTCACCGCAATTATTTCAAGTGAATTACTACTAAATTTGAGAAATTTCACTATAAAAAAAATGTCATTGCTAAGGGTCATGCCTGTGACAGACCTTAAGGCTCGTCACCAATGTGACATATGGTGATGGTCTTTAAAAAAGTGTTGTTGTAAGTGTATATAGTGATGGTCCTTTAAGGTTTGTCACCAAAGCCATTTTCAATGACACTTTTGGTGAGGGTCGTTAAAGGCTCGTCACTAATTCTCTCTTTGGTGACACTTTTGGTGAGGGTCGTTAGATGCCAATCACTAATTCTCTCTTTGGTAACACTTCTAGTGATGATATTTTATTGACTGTTACCAATGATATTTTTGGTTACTTTTGGTGACGGTCAATAAATGTTCGTCATCATTGACTATTCCAATGATTTTTTTATGATGCTTCATGCCTGTGACGGACCTTTAAGGTCCGTCACCAATGTCATATATGGTGATGGTCTTTAAAAAATCATTGTTGTAAGTGTATATAGTGATGGTCCTTTAAGCTTTATCACCAAATACATTTTCAATGACACTTTTGGTGAGGGCCGTTAAAGGTCCATCACTAATTTTCTCTTTGGTGACACTTTTGGTGAGGGTCATTAAAGGCCCATCACTAATTCTATTTTTGGTGAAACTTCTAGTTATGATATTTTATTGACCCTCACCAATGCTCTTTTTGGTTACTTTTGGTGACGGTCAAAAAATGTTCATCATCATTGATCATTCCAATGAGTTTTTGATGAAGCTATGTACGTGTTACTATATTTTTTGTCCAAAGATAATGATTTAAGACCATTGTTGTGGAGTCTTTTTTATTATGTGTCCAAGGTCATAGTGGTTATAATGGTCAGTCACTTTGTTAAGAATTAATTAATGTGTATCATTTCCCTCAATTCATTAGAATATAGTCCTATGAGTCAACACATGATTCATCTCTATTAGGTTTATTATCTAGCAAATTTCCTTTAAATAAAGTTCCACTAGTGTGTTTAGGAACTATATTATTTAATACATAATCAAGCTCTACCAATTCTATTAATGAGAGAGACCTAGCACTCCTCAACACTCATGGCACACCTTAACATGCTTTGGAACAGTACACTAACATTCCTTGGCACCTTGCATGTCTTGGAACATCTTTGTAACTAGAACATCTTTCCATGAGTAGGATGCACAAGCACATGTTGGCATGCCCTAGCATAGCATAACACTCCCCTATCATGTATTGGCATGCCCTGGAACACCTTGGAAAAATATTGCATTGAAAAACATTAGAACTTGGCACACATTGGAACTTGGCATGTATTGGAACATATTATAAGTGTGCATAGCATGCCCCTTTTGTAAAAGATAAAGTCTTGACTTATTAACCCTCTTATGTGTTCATTTCCTTGCATTTTAGCTTGTTTATTCCTTTTGTTTCCTTGAAACTCCTTGACGCATATTGCATACTATGGCACCATGCACATCCTAGCATGTCTTAGCACCTGGAATGCCTTGGCACTATTTGGAACATGCTAACACACCCCAAAAATACCTAGAACACTCTAGCACTTTTTTACATTCCCTGATATTATCTGGCGTGCCTTACCCGTGCTTAACATAACTTGTCACTCCCTCCTTGGCATGACAACTAGCACTCATTAACACTCCCTGATGCACCCTTATATTCATTCACTTCCATGCATTTTGACCTAGTGATCCCTTGTGTTGTCCTAGTACTCCCTAACACTCCTCAGCATGCATTGGCACTCTCTAGCACACCTTAGCACTGTTTGATATGATCTTCCAATTCATAGCATGCATCACACTACTTGACGCACATTGGCACTTGGTACGTGTTGGCACTTGGAATGTATTAAAATGTTTGGCATGCGTTGAGAGGACTTGGTATGATTTGGCATGTATAAATATTAAAGTTATTTGAGATAAATTATTGGAAACTAGATGAGAAGAAATGGAGGAAGATTTGGCACTTAGAATGCATTGACACTTGGCACTTGGCACCTATTGGCACCTAGTGTTATTTTTCTTAGCATGACCCTCATGGAAGAGGTAAATTGAGGACTTATTAACCCTATTATGTGCTCATTTACTTGTAGTTTAACTTGTTCCTCCCTTTTGTTCCCTTGACAGTCCCTGGCATGCATTGTCACACCCTTGTACATCTTGGCATGCCTTCACACTTGGCACTTATTATCTTGTTTGACATTTCTTCATACTATCTGGCACATGTTAGCATGCCCTAGAATTCCCTAACACACCTTGGTAGTCATGACCTTACAACTAGCATTACATTTTTCCATGACTTGGGAACATTACATTCACTATAACACCTTGGCACTCCCTACTTTTCATGCCCTCTGTTATCCTCCACAATGTCCCAGGCTGATGAGGAGATTGACGGAGGTAATCATAGACCAAGCTTTTAGTTTGGTAGCTAGTTATACCAAACCAGAGAGGGCTCTCTCTATGAAATCACAACAAAGAGATAATTGGAGTGTAAAGGATTTTAGGCTAGATAGCTAGGTTCAAGTGGGTTTTGGAAAATTTAGGGTTTTGTTGCTAGATAAGGGAGAAAAACCACATAGCTAGGTGATAGGATCAAAGGGTTACAACAGAAAATACAAAAAGGAGAAAGGTAGCATTACTTTTGTGATGGATCTTAGGGTTTTTTGGTGTAGTGTAGTGTTTAGAAGAAGCAAAAGGTATTAATGAGCATGAAACATGAATTCATTAAGCAAGAAATAAAGTAACACATAAAAAAATTTCCATCAAAACAGAGCTTTATGCGAAGAATTTTGTTTATAAAACGTAAGGAAAACCATTTAATAATTGATGAATGGAAAGAGAAGATTAATATCTTTCATATAAAGCTATAATAGAGAAAAAATAACATCACAAACTTACTGCACATGAGTTCCTAGATAATAGTTGCAAATTGTGTCCTTTGATTTCCAGAAAATGTCCAAGTACAAGCTACAATAGTTCTCTCCTCTAAAATCCAACCTGTTCTATCATTGATAAATTGATATATAAAGACCAAAACAACATCTCCCCACTCTTAGGGGTTGAATCAATAACTGTAGGAACTGTTCCATGAGGTGTTCTAAACAAACCCTAATGTCTACGGAACTTAAAAAGGACTTCTACAATTAACATTGACTCCAACCTCTCTCATAAATGAGGTAAAATTTACATCAAAACAACTTATAAATACTAACCCACCATTATTTGCATTTACTATTACCCCTCATATTCATTTATTTCACTCTTTTGACTTTTACCAGAGTCAAACTAGGAATTACAAAAAATTACATAGTGAAAATTTTACAAAAATCTCAAAAATTTCCAAGTGTACAGTGAGATGTTGGAGGCCACTTTTGAGTGCCATTCTGAAGTCCAAATGTTGACTGGAAGCCTTTCCTAGAAATATGGGAGAGCGTAGATGTATTTGGAGTATTGTTGCACTCAAAATGACCAATTTTTGGCTGATATATGGCCATTCTCCCAAGGTGTCTCCAACTGCACAACAAAATGGAAAGAGAGGGGTAGAAAGGTGATTTTTGGCCTCTTTTTTGAAAATTTCTAAAAACCTGAACCCCAGAATAGGAAAGTGGGAAAATGGGGTTTGAGATGGGGTCATAAGCTTTCCAAAAATGCTTATTTTACATCATTTGGAGGCCTGAGGAAGAATCAAAGCATGAGCTCGCTGTGCCGCTAGACAAAAAATTGCCAAAAAATTGCAAGTCTACACTTAAACACAAAATTTTCTCCAAACCCTCCCAAAATTTTTCAGAGATGCCTCCTTAGCACACACAAAACTTCTTAACGCTCCCTGCAATACACTATTATTCATTCATTTCCATGAAATTGAAACTAGTCCTTCCTTGTGTTTCCCTGACACTACCTAACATACCTTGTCAATGCCTCCTTAGCACACCCAGAACTTGCTAACACTCCCTATCACACACTCTTATTCATTCATTTACATGCAATTGAAACTAGTCCTCCCTTGTATTTCCTTAGCACTCCCTAGCATGCATTGGAGCCACATCGTAGCAACTAACAACTCTTGCATGCCTTAGCACTTGGCATGTCTTGGAATGACTAACATGCCATGGAACTTTCTAGCATGTGTTATCACTTACTGGCATTCCTCGCACACCTTGGCACTCCCTAGTTGTCATGCCCTCATAGATAGCCTTACTTTTTTTGTGACTTTGGAACCCAACCAAGTCATTGAAAAAATAGTGTTGTCCCTACAGAAAAATCTCCCTTTGTCTAAAAATTGCTTTTTCCATCCCCTTATCGTAATCATGGGCTTACCTATTACAAGTCATATTATGAAATTATCCTAATACACTTCATCCCTGGGACACCTCGAAGACACTATTATTCGTTTGTTTCCATGCACTTTGACCTAGTTCTCCCTTGTGATGCCTTGACACTCCCCAACACTCCTCGACATGCATTGACATTGTCTGGCATGTGTTATCACACCTTTTAATTCCTTGGCATGCCCTGGCACTCTTTAGCTATCATGCCCTCATAATTACCCTTATTAGTTTTAAGACTTTAGAACGCACGAAGTCCTACTTCGACTATAACATCTTGACCAAGTTACAGTTATTACAACTATACTATCTCTTGTTAACTGAAGAATGGCCTATAACTCATCTTAGGCTACTCATGCCCAATCTTAGCTCATCTCACTTAAGAAGTTACTACGTCAAGTCTCACGTCTAATCATGGCAATAAAACAACTAAGCAACATAGTTTACATCTTGACATGGCATAGCACCTGGCATGTCTAACAATCCCTTGGCACTATGTGGCACATGTTGGCATTCCCTACATGCCATGGCATGCTTTAGCACTCCCTATCATATTGTACCACTCCTTGACATGTCATGGAACTCTTGCATGCCTTGGAACTACCTAACATATAACTTTGCCACTCCCTCCCGAGCACACTTGGAATTCACTGACACTCCCTATCATACACTCTTATTCGTTCTTTTCCATGCATTTTGAACTAGTTTTCCTTTGTGCTTATGTCGCACTCCCTAACACTCGCTAACACACATTCACACAAACTGACACACATTGGCACACCCTGACACACATTGGCACACCCTGACATGCATTAGCATACCCTGGCATGTTAGCCTAACACTCTAGCATTTCTTGGCACCACCTAGTGTACCTTGTCATCCCCTCCTTAGCACACTTAGAACTTGCTGACATTCCTTGTCAAACACTCTTAGTCATTCATTTCCATGCATTTGAAACTAGTGCTCCCTTATGTTTCCCTGGCACTCCATAACACTTCATAGCATGCATTGGCACACCCTAGCACCTGACACATCTTGGCATGTTTCCCTAGCTTCTAATATGCCTTAACACTGCCTAGCATACCTTATCACTCCCTCCTTAGCACACCTAGAACTCACTAACACTTCATGCCACAAAATCTTAATCGCTCATTTGCATGCATTATTTTCACCTATTGCTCCCTTGAGTTCCCCTAGAACTCCTTAACACTTCCTAGCATGTGATTTTTATGGAAAACACTATATATAGGGTCGCTCATCCTCCATCTGTGGAAAAGAAAATTTGGTTAAGTCTGTAATAAGAAGTGCAAAGATAACCAACCAAGAAAAGGAAACAAGGAGAGAAGATTTTGATGTTGTTTATGGGTCTGTTTTAAGGCTAATAGATCCACATGTGCGAAGGAAGGAAGAACTATCTAGTACAGAAAAGGTCGAAGGTCTTATTTTTGTCCAAGAAGTAGAATCAAGGAAGAAGATAAGCAAGGTTACACGTCGAATTATAATAAGAATTCATACCATCCAAGTGAAGAAGATCAAGGTTCAAAAGGTTGGTCAACCACACGTTCTAGGGTTTATGCAAGAGGGCCAAGAACTACAAATCTGATCCATGGAACTAGAATTTGAAGGATAGTCGAGTTATTGAAGGAAGAAGCCTGATCATCGTTGACTCAAGGAAAAATAAGGAAGTTGAATCAAGGAGGCTTGTCACTTGGTCTTGGAGAGGTCATTGAGTCAAGGGTCTAGACCATGGTCTTGGTATTCGTCAATTGAAGTCTATATAAGAAGAAGATCTCGTTTGGGTTTTCCTCTCATGTTAGAGAGGTTTTGGCCCCGGTAGATCGCATATTCTATGTGTCTCTCATCTCCTCATTTTTTATGTATTGGTAGATGTTTGATGAAGAATATTGTTTTGAGCATTGTTTTTTATTGTGTATTAGTCTTCAATGTGTGTGTGTATGAAAAATTGGTTGGGTTTGTAAACTATGAGTAGACCAGTGTTTGATTGATGCATGCTTCCTACAATAGAATGTGTCTCTTACTTAAACAATTAATTTCGTGGAAACATGGGTATTTGGACAATTATTTTGGAATTTATGCACCTTACAAGTACATAAACTCATATAATGCATAAATATAGTGGAAAGTTGTAATGTGTTGCATCATAGAAAGGATGTTGATAAAATATGATAGTTTAAATGTGCATGATACTTTGTAAAGGTGGGGAATAACCCTTATTTAGTCATAGGTAGCCTAATCAATTCCTTTTTTAATATTTAAATCTCCATGATGATTTTGAAAGTAGGTGGGTAGCAATTCTTACTCATGTCATAGATAGCATAACGAGTACTTTTCTCTATCTAGAATGATACTAGATACAAAACCTTTTTGTATTGTGTGCTTCTCCAAAAAAATTATAATATATCATGTTATAAAAACTTTAAAATAAGCTTCTCACTTTGGTTCTTGAATTTGTGGTAAAATATGAACCCAACTTCTGAAAGTAGTGTTATTATGGAGGATACCAACAATATTTTTCACTCCATAAAGGTTTTAACCTATCTTTAGTCTTTGATGAGTTTTTTTGGATGATTGTACTTTAAAACTAAAGATGCATCTGTAGTTTTGTCACTTGCTAATTTAGAATCAATGAAAAAAATCAAAATAATTAGTTACGTTTATTTGTAGAGTTTACCTGAAATTGATGGAACATGGTGATTACATCAAATGAGTGTGAAATTGAATTTTGAAATTTTATTAATGTCCTCAATGCTTGGAAAATGTAATGCGATTAGATGATAAGTTAACATGTAAGTATTAGTGAGACATTGCTTCTCTTCTAAGAAAAGTATATCTAAGCCAAGTGCAATACCATGGAGAGAGAGGATTCTGTAGTGTGTAAAGCTTAGTTGTGTGGGTTTGGGGCTAAGGCATAGTTGCTCAATTTAACTGAAGTAAAATGAGAGGAAATGAGGAAATGCATACTTTGTAAATCTTAGCTATGAGGATTTGGGATTCAAGGCTTAGTCACTTCACAATTGAAATAAAATGAGATAAAATGAGACAATGACTTGCAAATTATTAGTTATATGTAATGACATTAAAGTCAGGAAACACAAAGTATCAAAATTCGAAGTAGAATCAACCCTTGTGTATGAAAATTCAGTCAACCATTTTTTTATGGCTGAATTCCACCTCAAATATACATTTGATTAATGCAAAAGATTATAAAACCACATCTATGTAATCGAGGTATCCCTCTTAGATTCCCAACCCTTTCCCCTTGGCTTCCCATTGACTTTGAGGTTGTGTTCCCCTACACTCCTATATGCTTACTAGGGATACTACACTCCAACATGATAGATTCTAGGATATATTGTGATAGGGGGGATGAGGGTTTCAGAAATTCTTGTTGCCATAGGAAAGTCTTGCCATGTTTAGTTCAACAATACAGAAGCAAAATGCTCATGTAGAAGGATTTATTGTGCTTTTTCAATTGTGGGAAATAGAAATGCCATATATTATGGTGCTTCTTGGTACAATATTACTGATTCATGGAGAAAGATCAATGGTTCCTTGGGTGGAACTATACCAATGTGTGGGTGGGACCAGGCTCATGAGATTCATTTTTTACTACCATCACAATGAACTACAACCAAATTGACTCATGAGTTTCATTTTGAACTGCCATAGCAATGAACTACATCCAAATTGGTTATAAAAGATTGCATTGTTAAAAGTTAATTTTTAGCTTTAAAGTTTGACATAATAATTATAAAACCAAATCTCATTTGTTTAAATAACATAGAAACCCATAATATTAGTATTAGATAATTAAACATTAATAAAAAATATTATATTTTTTTGTTTAATTATATAAAATCCAAATCTGAATTTGTTTAAAATTACAACTTACAACATGGTTAATTATTTTGTAATTTTCAAAAATAAAAAATATAATTTTTTGAAATGAGTATACAATAAGATAAGAAAATACACATTCCATACATTTTGATAGATTCATAAAATATAATGTTTTTAAAATTTATAAAACAATAAATAATTATAATTAAAAATTTTAACAAACATCCAAATAAATATTTAATTTATGTCGTGTTTTCTTCCCTGCCTTAGTGTATTTGAATGAATGTTGAGTAGTTGAAAAAAAAGGAAAGACCATTTTTCTGTGTTTTCTTCCCCGCCTTCTATGGCTCTTCACTATCGATTGGGCCTTCTGCGATTTATAGATCTGCAGCTCTTCTCTTTACTGCGATTTATAGATCTCCGACTCTTCACTTCTCTTTGCCAATCTTCTATGGCTTTCTGCAGCCCTTGACACTGGTGCTACATCTGCGATGTGTCGATCTTGTGGCTACCGTCAGTTGGCCTGGGCCTCCTGGCTCTATTTTTTTTTCGGGGCTCTTCTCTTTACTGCAGTTTATAGATCTATGGCTCTTCACTATCAATTGGGCCTTCTGTGGTTTATAGATCTACAGCTCTTCTCTTTACTGCGGTTTATAGATCTGTGGCTCTTCACTTCTCTTCGACAATCTTCTGTGGCCTTCTCTTCGGCAATCTTTTATACTCAGTAGGAGAGCACTCTCTAGATGGCTCCTAGCTTCACAAAAATAGTTGTCGAATCAGTTCCTTCCACCTCTGGGGGGTAAGCTCCTGCCCATATCATCAGTGAAGCCCCAGCTCCCACTGTCGAAGTGGTCCAGGCCTCACTCGATGAGGCTTCAAAGTTCTCTGAAAGTGCCCTAATCTGTCGATTCAATGGTTTTTGGCCGTGGTTGAATGCTCTCCAAACTTGGATCTCGAAGGTATGGAAGCCTCTAACTCTTGATGTAATTAATATCTACCACTGTGTTAGGGGTTTCTTTATAGTAGATTTTGAAAACCCTGAAAGCAGACAATGTATTCTAGATTCTGGCCCTCGATTTTGGAAAAACTCAGGCCTATTCATGAGTCCATGGAAGCCATCATTTCATCCCTCAACAATAGTCATAACCTCAACACGAGTTTGGGTGATATTGCCAAACCTACAATTGCATCTCTGGAATTTCTCTTCGCTAAAAGCCATTGGAAATGCAATTGGGAAATTTTACTGCAAGTGCCCAGAAATAGAGGAATATGCCAGAACCACCTATGCACGCATCTGTGTGGAAATAGACTTCAACGCTGGATTCCCAGTTTAAATACACCTAACAAGTAAAGACTATGTGTGGAACCAGAAACTCTATTATGAAAGTGTCATCTTCAGATGTCGATCCTACTTTGAGATAGGCCACCTAGCAAAAAACTACCCAAAAGCCTCCCAGAAAAATTATGCTAGAAAAAATCACCACAGATCTACATGGTGGGAAGGAGCACAAAATGAACACTACACTGTCATCCAAGAAGAACACTCTCAAGGAAACTATGAATCACAAGAAATTGGGTAAGAAAGAAACAACTCTCAAGACAAGCACGGGGAAAGCCCCACCCAACAACAAAAGAGTGAACTCGACAACCCCTCTTCATTTTACAGCAAAGCAAATCTCCTAAACCAAACTTCTTCTCCAACTATCTTCAAAAGGACGAACACAATAGATCACAAAGCTAAGACACCAATGTCCTAAGAACCAGAAGAGATGAAGGAGATGCAAGATAAAGAAAGTTGGAAGACCGTAGAGAAAAAAAATAAAGCTACAACACCAATCTTGCGAAGAAAGATGAGGAGCCAGACAATTAGAACTAAAAAAATTATAGGTCTGATAGACCAATTTGGTCTCCGTGGACGTTAACCACCATCATCATCATCATCTTCATCAAGATAAGAAAGTATACATTCCATACATTTTGATATATTCATAAAATATAATGTTTTTAAAATTTATAAAAAAATAAATAATTATAATTAAAAAATTTAACAATCATCCAAATTAAAAATTTAATTTCTGCTGCATTTTCTTTCCAACATTAGTGTGTTCGAATGAATGTTGAGTAGTTGAAAAAAAATGAAAGACCATTTTGCCACGTTTTCTTCCCTGCCTTAGTGTATTCGAATTAATGTTGAGTAGTTGGAAAAAGAGGAAAGACCATTATGTCTTGTTTTCTTCCCCATCTTAGTGTATTCGAATGAATATTGAGTAGTTGAAAAAAAATGAAAGACCAAAACAAGTTTTCTTGCCTGACTTACTGTATTCAAATGAATGTCGAGTAGTTGAGAAAAAAGGAAAGACCATGGGCACAATACAATCTGATCTATGGCTATATGGAAACAGGTACAGGTGGCTGGATCAATCTTTAGGGTTTCTAGATCGATGGCCATTCTTAGAATTTATTTGCAAATTTATTTTATATTTTCACATGAAATGTATGTTGAGTAGTTGAAAAAAATAGGAAATACCATGGGCACAATACAATCTAATCTGTGGCTATATGGAAACAGGTACAGGTCGTTGGATCAATTTTTAGGGTTTCTAGATCGATGGCCATTCTTAGAATTGACTTGCAAATTTGTTTTATATTTTCACATGAAATGTTGCAGTAATTCCCTGGTAGTTATTGTTTCATGGTTGAATTTGGATGTGTTGAGAAATAAGATTGAGGAGGATCTCTTCAATGGCTTGCTCACAAAACATGGATCTATTTTCACTGGGCAAATTTGGAGCACGTTGGAAGGATCATAATCCTTGGTCTTCTTTCAAGAGCCCAAGAAAATAACTGCATAGGTACCCTTTCTCTCCACGCTGGAAGGATCAAAAGCCTTGGTCTTCTTTCAAGAGCTCAAGAAAATACTTGCACAGGTACCCTTTCTCTCCTTTAATTCCTTCCTCATTTCAATTGCTTCAAACAATCTACCAACTTTTTCACCTAAAATTAGGTTATTTGGGTTTTGTTTTTTAAGAATTTTGCTTCAAATAAGCTAGCCCCACAATTACTCTATTGGCAATGAAATTTATATTAAATATACATTGAAATCTTATAGTAGTTTGGTAGTATACCACACCAGAAATTACAAAAATAGTACTTTAGTAGTATACCACACTGGGAAAACAACAGTGTAGACTTCTAAGGGTAACTCCCTGCCCTCCCTCATTTCAATGCAACACGAAAAGATTTTCTTGCTCTCTTTCCATTTCACGACAGTTCTTAATCAGAAATCTCAATTTCAAGCTCTGTTACCAGAAACACAGAATGGAAGTCTTCATTTCTAAAAAAAACCATATAAAAAATGGAACGGTACGGAAAACGATGTTTTATACGGTAGTTTTCATTTTTTAATGCAAGAAATTGGGTTTTCCAAAAATGGTAATGCAAGAAATTGGGTTTTCCAAAAATGGTTCGTTTCTTGAAACTGTTTTATGGATAATATTAATTTGGTTCATTTGCATATGGATCTCTTCCTAATTGGACATAAACATGAGTCATAAAAATCATTAGTTTTCTGGATAGTTTTTGAAGGCATTTTCATAGTCTATGGTTAGAAGTCAACCATATATAGCTTAGGTGTTAATGGAACAGATTTGTTGCAAATAGGTTGGGTGTTCTCCCTAGTGACAACACCTTGCAATAGTGCTTAATATATCGTTAACAAAGTTGACTATTTAGGGATTTTATTAGTTAAAGTTATGTTATTTTTTTAATTGTAGCCATTGATGTCTAGCAGTGTATGGTTAAGTTTTTACAAAAAAAAATTGTTATTTTTGTGCTGCTTTTATTTAAACGTGGATTTAGTGATTCTATATAATAT